>PVJA010017106.1:0-42227 GCA_004027025.1 Myocastor coypus | reverse complement strand
TACTTTGTAGAACTGTTGTTAGTGTCAGCCTTCGGGACAAGTCACAGCCATTGCTTGGCCATTTTGCTTTCTGTGAAAGCCTGAGAGAATGTTTTTCTCTGGGTGACTCTCCTTAGACACACTGCAGTTCATTCATCCCTTTCCTCTGAGGTCCCATAATCTCCTTGACCAGGAAATTTGGGACACCTCTGAGTTATAGGATATTACAGCACAGGTTTCCTTATATGCTTTGATAGGATACATTTTAGACTGGTAGTGGGGATTGGGGTTGCATTTGCACATATGAAATGCATTGAACATTAAACAGTACTAAAATATATATTGTACATGTAGAACCTGCAAAATACCTGGGTACTGTGTTTACCAACAATTGCCAGCATTCACTAGGGCACTTTTGTATTTTTATTTTTATTTTATTTTAGGGAAGAGTCTACAGGGACAGGGCATTCACTACTAGATTGAACTCTGAGTGATTTGCCTGTTTATAGCCTCCTAAGAGTTGGGATTACAGGTACACACCACAGGGCAGTCTCAGTTGAGACTCAGTGCACCCTGGGGGCAGGGCTGGCACAGCAGGCCCAGGGATCGAATTCCTGGCCCCTTGCAGGCACTTTAATCTGCTGAGCTATTTGCCCAACCTTACACCAGGGCACTTTCGTGCCGAAAGTGTTGCCTGACTCAGCATCGGGAATGGACTTCTGACCTCATGGATAAGTGATTGTTGGTTAGGCTTGATATCTTCACGTCAGTCCTCTCAGTGAGACAGAAGTGACTCAGTTCTAGCCATGAGATCTAAGTGGAAATTGGTTGGGTAGGACTTCCAGAAAGACTTCTTCCGTCCTATGAACGAAGAGAGGCTTGGCCCTTTGCATCCTGGTCAGAATAGGATGTGTTTCTTATATGAAGGAGAAGCCGGTTTGAGGTTCAGCTTGAGGCCACGAAGTGGCTCACTCCCATGATCGAAAGGACGAGCGAGCTGAAGAGAGGCTGCTTTTGCCATTAGCAAGCTACTGGAAGAGCATCAGGGGGGACCAAGCTCTTCCCACTCTCTGTCTGGCACGCACATGCACACTACGCACGCACGCACGCATGCACAGATACAGTAGGCATGCACGCACACGTACACTATGCCTGCCCACACGCACACTATGCACACACACGTACACTATGCACGCTCACGCACACGCACACTACGCACGCACGCACGCATGGCTTCCTAGGATTCCAAGTACTGCTCAGGTCTAGGGCCGCAGTCATCCCTACAGCACTGTCCTCCGGGTTGGCACAGGACACCCGTAGCTTCACTAGAGATGTGAGTTCCGTTTCTGGCTCCAGCGTTTCCTTCTATCACTATTAGACTATTTCAACAACAGGCTGCCTAACTTGGTTTCGCTTTTAATTAATTGAGTTGATTGGTTCTTTTTAAGTACATAGAAGGATCACATTCATCAGAGGGCATTTGGACCTGGGTGTGATGTACGACTCTTCTCATCCCCTCCACCCTCCACCCCTCCCAGCTGTTTTGGCTTTTTTCTTCTCTCACATCTTCCCTCTACCTTCCTTCTTCCCACCCCCATCCTTAGTTCCCTTCCTATTTGAAAATGCACTTCACAGTATCAAGGTATGTGTCTGCCCTTCTTTACACTTTTGGGCTCTCACACCTGAGAAACCACGTGCCATTTACGCCTGTGTGTCCAATTTATTGTACTTAAGAGTAGGGCCTCAAGGTTATGCTACCGTGTATCTGGAAATATCGGCTTCACATTAACATCAGTTTTAGAAAAGCACAAATAGGATGATAAACCAAACTATGAATGAATTTAGTAGATTTTTGTCTAGAAATATTTATACATGATGATATATTATCTATAATAATAACATACAATAGTATCTATGTGCTAAACAGCATCCAAGCTGGTCTCAGCTATCCCCTCTAAGGTGGGGACTAAAGTTAGTAGTTTTCTTCTACACAATTCTAAGTGAATCGTAACCTCTGAGGTGAGGTTACAAAAGGCTGTGGCACGCGCCCTATTTGCTTCCCTGCTTTCTCCGCCACGAAGTCCATTTCCCCATGGTGAGGTCCATGGAGGAAGGGACCTGGGAGATCCTGGGTAGTAACTACGGAGACACTGGAGACCCCTGGGTGGCAGCAGGGAGCGAGCGAGCGTGGGCGTGGAGCCTGCCCCAGCGGGGCCTTGAGAAGACTCCAGACTCAGCCCCAGACTGCAGCCTCCGAGAGACCATCGCCTCCACCACAGTGATCCTTGGCTCATGGAAAACGTGAAATGATGAATACTCATTATTCTGTGTTACTCTATTTTGAAGGTAATTTTTTTTATGGCTATAAACAAATGAATGCAATTTCAAGACAGATGAATTTGTTTTGATCCTAATTTTTAATTTTAGGGCCCTTCTGTATTGTCATTATAGCTACTCAGTTCCCTGGAATTTGTTCCTGGTGTAAAGTTCATAAATATAGAAGGAAATACAAGAATGTCCAACTTTCTCAGCACAGTAATAGAAAAGTTTTAGGCTATGGATAATGTTTGTGTAGCATTGCCCACCCATGGAGCTCAAATGGCTTGGGTTTATAACCACATAGACTCCAAAAACTAAGTCACTTTCTTCTAAAAAAACCCATCATCAAATCTAGACTCTAAAAGCTCTTGGATATCCCGGCATGCAGCTTTCTTCTTAGGAGTTTTGGCAGAAATAATGTCATAATCCTAAGTAAAGATGCACCCTGAAACACAATTTCTGGGCCTACTTGAGGTTCATTTTGCATTTTCTGTGGTGGGACCTGCAGTCTGCATTTTTAAAATAAGGACTAATGATATGAAATATTAATACTTTAAGATAAAATACAGTAACTATTGTTATTTCATTTTGGTGCTAAAAGAAAAGCGTATCTACCTAGGAAAAAAGGAAGACTGTTGGTGCATAAAGCTGGCTCAAGTAGTGGCAGAGTTAAGAGTGATTTAGTATTTAAAAATTTTCCCTAGTTTTACATTATATAGGATGGGACCAGGGAAGCAGCTCAGTGGCTTAAGCACCTCCCTGGCAAGCACAAGGTCCTGAGTTTGATCCTCGGTGTGTATATCTACTGCTGGATGGCATCTGAATTCTAGCAGATGAGTGAACGGAACCACTCTTGGGAAAGATTTTTCTAATTTAAACCCGTAAGAATGTGTTGCTGGACAAGGGCAGCTGCCCGTTATTTATGATGGAAAGCACGCGGACGTGGGAACCGTGATTCATTTTCAGTATAAAGAAATAGATGGTTAAAATTCAAGTACATGGCTCCCCAGCCCTAACATAGGTCCTGGCCCAGCCATGCAGAGAGTTCAGGCATGTTTTCTACACCCTTCCTTATTCACACACATATTTCCAACATGCAGAGATGCCTTCAAAGTCAGTGCAATACATGACGTGTGTGAGCACGCAGGGAGAGGCGGTCGAGAGACAGGACGCGCAAATGTTACCAGAACACGGGAACTTCGGGCAAGGGCAAGACAAGCTTCGCTCTGCCAAACTGGCCCTGCCGAAGAGAACCTGGTGCTCCTGCAGCCGGTGCTTGAGGCAGGACGCCTGCGTTGCTTTCTCGGTGTGTATGATTATATGGACCCCAGGGCGACCCACGCCCAGCCCTAGGAAGGACGTAAGCCCAGGTTAGAAACACCGACCTATGTTCTAACTTTTAAAAACAAATCTCCTACTTATTTGGAACAGGGTCTCACTCCGCAGCTGAGATTCATAGGGACCCTCCTGCCTGAACCTCCCCAGCGCTGGGATTACAGGAGTTAGGCCTGCACTCGTGCTGGGGATGCATAGAATTTCACTGACCTGAGTCGTACCTCTTGTGAAGCCTTTTGCTTGGTACCACATGCTTTTGTCTGCCTGTTGGATTTTCTTCTATTCTGAATGGCTTTCTCATTCATCACGGCTCTAAGCCAGGGACAGCAAACCTTCCAGAGCTTTCCGTGACACAAAAAGGCAGATGCAGCATGGGTGCCATACCATAACTGCGTAGGCTCATGACCATGACTCTAAACTGCCACCACTCCCGACAGGAAGTGGAGGGGTCATCGTTTAAGCAAGCTGGGCAAGCTGAAGAGCAACGATTTAAGCTCTAGGTCTTCACCTCTGATGAAAAATAATTTTTAAAGTTTAAAGTACGCTGTCATCTTGGTTTGGTTTTAACCTAGGGATCTTTATGACTGTAGTGATGCAGCTCTGACTGAAAGCAGGTGGCACACACGGGACTGTAACAGCAGGACCCCAGAGAAGAAGCAGAAGAAACAGCCAGGGCTGGCTCTACTGGAAAAGGGACAGGGGCAATGACTTTGTCCTTTGATGTCTCCAGTCTCCACTTTCACCTCTCTGTCTCTATCTCTGTTTCTTTCTGTCTTTGTCTCTGTCTATCTCTGTCTCTTTGTGTCTCTGTCTCTTTCTGTCTCTCTGTCTCTGTTTCTTTCTGTCTCTCGGTCTCTGTCTGTCTCTCAGTCTTTTTCTTTCTGTCTCTGTCTCTCTCTCTCTGTCTGTCTGTCTCTCTGTCTCTGCCATCTATCTGTGGTGTCTGTCTCTCTCTGTCTTTCTGCCTCGTCTATCTCTCTGTCTCTGTCATCTGCCTTCTGTCTGTCTCTATCTGTCGCTCTGTCTCTGTCTATCTCTCTGTCTCTGTCTCTGTCATCTGCCTGTCTCTCTATCTCTCTGTCTCTCTGTCTCTCTGTCACTCTCCCTCTCTTACTCTCTCTCCTTCTCTCGTGCTCTCTGTGCTTATACATAAATGAATTTAGGCGACTCTGCTTTCTTTCTTCCACAGAGCAAGAAGAGCATCGTCTTCAGATGCTCACTAGTAGGCCACAAGCGCCAGTGTGGCAGATATAGTCCAGGGCAGAAGACTCTGACAGAGGACTGGCATCAGCAGTAATTGAAATCATGAGCACCATATCCCACCAGGGATTTGTGCCACATCCGGAATGTGAGGACCTGCAAAGTAGGTGCCGTTCTGGCTGTTACTAGTTATGGGAGCATCAGGAAGTCTGTAATAACTAACTGGAGCACAACCCAAGACTTCAGTCTGTTGGTTCCTCCTTCATTTCCCTCCAGCAGGGCACACTCTCCCGTCCCACACCAAGTTCCTATTTCCGTTTATGCAAATGCGCTCATTCAGAGACACAGTGAGCTTAGATTTCTAAATGTCTGTGTAAAAATGTGTAACTGCTTTTATCACATTCTAAAGAGATCTGTTAGAATGTCAGTGATTGAAGGAAAATACCAATATCAAACTAAGTCTAACGTGTTTGATATTCAGAAAGACAGTGATGTTGAGCTCAATGACCTGCCTCATAGAGTAATAGGATCACGAAGCTTCTCTGCTGGAGGGTTGAGAATGTAAGCTAACAGACCAAAAATTGGAGAAAAAGAAGGGCTACCAGGATAGCCATCATTTGGCTCTAGCCCTTCAAGGTCAGTGAGGACTCAGGACCTAAGAGAACCTGTGCTGTAATATACTATAACTCAGTGGTTTTCAAAATTTTCTGGTCAAGGAGATTATGGGACCTCAGAGGAAAGGGATAAATGAAGTATGGTGTGCCTAGGGAGAGTCACCTGGGGAGAAAACGTTCTCTGGGGCTTTCACAGAGAGCAAACTGGTCAAGCAGTGGCCGTGACTTGTCCCGATGGCTGATACTGACAACAGTACTACAAAGCACTGTATTTGGTTCCAAAGTTAATCCTGAAGGGATTTGACCTTGGAAAATACAAATGATGAAAGTTTCATTAGACAGGTCTTGCTTTAACTTGCCCTCGATCACCCAGCAGAAAACCTTAATTACGAGGCATAAAAGGAAGAGCTAGATTAGTATGGTGAGCTGTAAGAGCCTTAAATCAACAGCCTTCAACATTGCCAGTTTCATGGGTAACCCACTGCCATTATGAAATATTGGACTATCTATATAAGTTCAAAGAGAAGAAACTTTTTTCTTCTTTTTTTCTCTATCAATATCAATTAGAAAATTTATTACATCTACACCCTGCACCCTGTATAACTTTCATGAGGACAACAATATGCAATGTGTCAGTTATTGTATATGCATTGCTAACATGTTTTGAAACTCTCATATTGTTATCTCTTATTAAAAGTAATAAAAAATAAAATAGTTTTAATGTTAATTAGAAATACATGAAAATTATCTATATTTTCTAAGTTGCTTGAAATTAATATATAATAAAAATACTGGAGTAAAAACAAACAAAAAACAAACAAAAAGAGAGACACAGTGAGACTTCTGAGCCCACGGACTCTGTTGTTCGCTGTTGCCTGCTCCTGTACTGTGGGGAGCAGCTGACCCCGAGGCCGACAAGTTCCTGGAGACTAAAGCAGAGCCAGTCCCAAGGACACGGAGTGCCCACTGAGCTGACCTCTAGCTCAGTTGCTTGTCACCAGGTGTCTGCCTCCACGTGCTTCCTTGCCACCTGCAGCGCAGAGGGCTCTGAGAACGCTTGCTTTACCTGTACTGTTTTCGGCAAACCCTGAGCCCCTGACTCTGGATCCCACCAGCAGCTTTTCCTTTTGTTGCTGTTTTCCCCCAGTCCCAGCATTCTTTGCATTGTGCTTCTTCCTGATCTCTCGTTGCCTCCTCTCTGAGCCCCACTGGCCACACAGGTGGCGGCTCCGCCATCCCATCCAGACTGACAGGATCTCTCTCTCCCTGGCCTCAGCCTTAATCATTTCCACCGTGGGAGGAGTACGTGATCCAGCACGAGGGAGGATCTGGCTGCCCTCTGCTCTGAGCTCCCCACGTCCACACCCCAGTCTTTACCTGACTGGGACCCTCGGGTCATCTGATCATGGTTGGTAGGGTCCCCGTCGCCTCATCAGCTTTTCCTGGCTTATCCTCATTTTCCATAACAACGTAGATGCCTCTTCTGCCTTAAACCCAATGGTTTTCTAACATTAGCATCCCTGAAAATTTTCTGGAGATACCTGTTAAATACGGATTCCTAGGCCTTGCGTATGACTCAGTGGTGGGGCCTTCAGGGGCACAGCCTGGTGGGAGGAAGTCAGGTCTTCAGATGTGTGCTCGTGAAGGGCTACAGAGAGCCTGGCTCTTGCCACTGCCCCACTGCCAGGCTACCACGAAGTCAACAGCACCTAGAGGGTGCACGGCCATGTGACTGGGGACAAAACCCATATAATCCTGAGCCAAAAAGTGTCCCTGTTCTAAGCTGTGTATGTCAAATATCCTTCTACAATGAAGACGATTAATATGTCCCTACATGCCAGTGGTTTGAGGGAGACACATAGGCTTCATTTCATTCTGAACAAGAGAGTCTAAAATATCTGATGCTGTAGCCGGGCGTGGTGGCTCACGCCTGTAATCCCAGCACTTGGGAGGCTGAGGCAGGAGGATCGTTGTGAGTTCGAGACCAGCCTGGGCTACAAAAGTGAGCTCAAAGCCAGCCTGAACTGCACAGTGAGACCCTGTCTCAAAAATAAATAAATAAATAAATAAATAAATAAATAAATAAAAAATAAAAAATAAAAAATAAATAAATAAAATAAAATAAAATATCTGATGCTGAGATCTGAGTGAGCAAGGTAACTGTTGCCGTGTTGGTTTTGAAAGTTATACTTGGAATGTGACACAGTGTCCCAGTCCACAGACTCCAGCCCGGCCTTGCGTCACTGCAGGGAAGTACTAGTGCACCTAAGTGCTAAGCCATACCAGGGTTTTCTGTTTGTAAAATCCAGGAATTGATGACATCTATGTCATAGGGCTGTCGGAGTATTCAGGGTACCAGTGTAGGCCATATGTTTAGGAAAGTGCCAGCTGTGCCAACAGCTGCATGAGGACCTGCTGGTGTTCTGGCTAGGAGAAATGTTCTGGCTAGGGGAAATGGCAGGTGCTTCAGAGCCAGTACTGGGGAGTGGAGGAGACAGTCTGGAGACGGAGAGCCCCTCGGCGTTTCTGCAGCCCTTCCACACATGTGGGCGGCCACCAAGAGCTTATACCCTGCCATTCAGTTAGCAGGCCACCCAGCCACCTGGAACGCACTGCAAGATCCGCAGTCTCGAATGTGCCTGGGGTGGAGGATGACCCCTCAGGACAAGCCCGTGGGTGTCCTGGAGAAACTGGCACTGAGTCACGAAGCTAGTACACAGTCTTGCTTAGGATGGATTCACTTTTTATCTAATTCCTCTTCCCTAGGGGAAGAAACCTATTGCACTTTGAAATTTAAGCTGAGTCCCTCTGCTCTGCTGAGACATGTGTTCCTGGTACACACCCTGTTATGCATTGACTTGGGTGCCTTTTCCAGGCTCAGGCAAAGTCCTAATCCTCAGTGCCCAGAAATGTGAATTCATTTGGACAGAGTCCTTGTAGACGTTTTTCCCGTGAAGAGAGGATACTGCCTAGGACAGGTCTCCGCCCCCAAGTGACTGCCATCTGTATAGGAAGAGAGCCACATGAAAACACAGAGATGGGAATTGGGGCGACATAGCTGTCATCCAAGGACTTCTGGTGACTTCTAGCAAGCCACCAGAAACCAGCAAGGACCAAAGGAGGATCCTCTAGAGGGGTCAGGGACCACGGCTGCAGTGACCCCAGCCTTCAGAACCCCAAGACCAAGAGAACCATTCTTGTTCAAGTCACCCAGTGTGTGACGCGTTGCTAGGTTATCCTTAGGACACGTAGACACCTGTTGAGTTGCTGAGTGCTATCTTCATTGTAAGAGGATTTGGGAGTTCTGTTTTTAACTCCTCTTCTTGCAGGGTGACCATCCTTTCTTGGGGTGGCCGTGGGTAGGAACCTAAAGCCTAACCTGTGTACTCAAAACCAGCCTGCCAGTAGCCACCCTGGGAACCTGGTTTCTCTTGTGCACACACAACTTCACATTTCAGTGTCGCAAAAGAACATCTGGCTGCCGATGGCTCAGGACAAAGCAGCCTGCGCGCCGCTTGAAGCTTACTCTCCACAGACCTCTGCTCTCTGTGTGCTTGCGCTTGTGGGCGCTGAGTGTCACTAAACAGGAGACAGAGAGCAGACAGCAGAGTAAAAATAACCGAGCAAGAGCCGGCGCTGGCAGCACAGGGGCTGGAGGGTTAGTGTGTGAACTTGGACAGATAGCGAGGATCCCTTGGGGCCACTTGTCTTGGCGGTCGTCGGGGAGAAATGACGCCAGCCCTCAATGTGTTGCAAGTTCTGTCCCAAATCAGAAAGCCCTGCCTCATTTAATGCATGGAAACCTTGTTTTATCCAAATATGCAATTGAAGGATTCGTCCAGAGGGCTGGCTTGCTCCCTAAGTTCTGGGTTCGCTCTTGGGAGTTTGTTATTCTTTAACCTTCTGGGAGTGTCATGGGGCAGATATGAAGGATTGCAGCCCCGCAAGGGAATAAAGGCTCTTTCTCTTCTACCAAAGACACAAGAAACGGAGAAGTCTTCACCATTTTCAAGCTTGCCATTGGCCTGAGAACGTGTTTGTTTGAACCAGAGATTTTTAAACATTATTAACTTCTTTTCACTTCCTACAATACATTTCCTGATGGCAGAGTTTGCTTCCTACCATTCAGTGAAGTCAAACTGGAGTTACCAATGGCATCCGTCTTAGCTCACTGCTGGCCTGTTTTCCTTGCCAGGGCTTTGAGTCTGTTTATTAAACACATAGGAAATGGATGAAATAAATCCCCACGCGTCTCAGCTCTGCTCTGCAAATGAGGACAAGGATTACACGCTAGGATTCCTGCAAGGTCTAAGGAAGGATAGTCTCAGTCCCTTGTACAGAACCAGCTGACACTCAAGGTACTGGGGCTGTCAAAGCGTCAGCCCCAACTTCCATGAGAAGGTTCCTCACTCTGGGCATGACTGCCATTCGGGGATGATCCCTCGGTCCCAGGTTTTCTTCTCTCCTTGCTGGGACAAACACCGGACACTCAGAGTGAAGGAAGGAAATTACTGGTATTTAGCTCACAGTGACTGGAGGCTTCAGGCCATACTCAGCTGGCTGCAAGGCAGAGTAGCATAGGGCAGGGAGCAAGCTTTCGTGGTGGTGGCGAAGAGCAGAGAAAAGGGAAGAGCAGCAGCAAAGGTGGTGAGAGCGAGTCGTCTCCTCACGCCGCGCTCAGGCTGCCCGGCCCAGGACGGGTGTAGCACTCCAGCCTGTAGCCCCAGCATGGCTTACACCCCTAATCTCAGTGGATCGTGAATTAGTCTCAAACTCTAGAAGTCCCTGCCCCATAACTGCATGAGGCTTTGGGGGCACAACTAGACACAAGCCATAACCCTTTGTGAGTGTGGTAGTGGCAAAGGCCCTGTCCTGCGCGCTGGAGGATGATTACTGAGACCAGTAGTCTCTACGCAGTAGGGGCCAGTAGCATCCCCCTCACTATGAAAGCTAAAATTGCTTCCAGACGCTGCCAAATGTCACCTTGGAGGGGAGGTACAAAAAAGTGCAACTAGTTCAAAGCAACTGCGCCACAGGAGTCATGATCAGCTGTGATGAGACCCCTTAGGTTTGTCTGTAGTTTAAATTGCTTGCTTATTTGTTTCAGCGACCACTGATTTCCATTACCATGGCCTTGGGGGTGAGGTGGGGGGCGGGGTCCATTTATCCTTTCATCCGGTCCTGGTGAAGCAGCTCTTTTGTGAGGGGAGACTCGGCGAAGCCAGCAAACAGGGCCAGGTCAAGGTCGAAGAAGACAGGACAAAGAAAGTAGAGATAGGGCCCGGCAGGATGGCTCAGTGGTCTAAAGCGCCTGCTTGGGAAAGCTTGGGCGGCTTTAGGGACCGCGGTTCAATCCCTGGCACCACATGCTGCGCCAGCCCTGTCCTTGGGGCAGGCTGAGCCAGCCATAAAAAAAAATGAGTGAATAAACAAGCAAAGGTTCTGAAACAAGAAAATAAATAAATAAATAAAATAAAAATTATTAAAAAACAAAAACAAAAAAACAAAAAAAAAAAAAAAGAAAGAAAGTAGAGATAAACACGGTGGTGGACTTTGACCTCCATTTGGGAATGACTACCACGAGGAGGTAGCAAGGTCTTTCTGGCATGCACTCTTCACAAGGAAGAAAAGAAGGCATTTTGTTTAACCTGACTCCCAAATCACTAACTTGTAGATTTTTTGTGGTTTTTTTCCAGGGCTGGTGACTAAACTGGGGGTTATTCCACCAGTTAGCTATATCTCTAGTTCTTTCCATTTCTTATTTTGAGACAGTGTCACACTAAGTTGCCCAAGCTAGCCTCAAACATGTGCCCTCCTGCCTCAGCTTCCCTGTGTGCTGGAATTAGAGGTGTGTACCACCACAGCTGCCTTCACTTGTAGAATTTTGACTGGATTCTTGAAGAACTTCACTCAGGACAATGCCACAGCCCTGTCCTCTCTCAGAATGTCCCATGCACTCTTGGTTTGGGCTGGGTACCCCTCCCATCCTCTCCCTGGCCACCTCCCAGTCATTTGTAATTTCCTCATCTAAATCTTTCTTCAAAGATTCCAGCCCTTTCTGCTCATCTGACCCTTTTTGTATCCAGCCTATCACTGCCTTATTTAAAATACGATTTTGTGTGCATGGCTATTATTTCTACGCTAGACTATAAGCTTTTGAAATACGGTGGGCACCAAATAACCCTATGGTGAATAAGCGGGTGAGGAAGGGAATGCTGCCATCTGAGCCACTCTGCTATTTTGAGGTATACCACCCAGATACTGGTCTTTAGGAAGGACAGTCCTAAGTGTGGTACCTGCTTCAGTGGCTATCAGGAGCACTTACTGATCACATTCATATTTTTCTAAGCCAGGCATAATTTTAGTAAGAAGAAATGAACATGGAGTATCTTGTCACTGCAAAGAGAAAAGAATTCAGGTTTTGCTTCTCGTGAAATCTAGATTCAAGCCTATAGATTCTGACGCAGCTTCGCTCTGAGGGCAGATGAGTTCCCTAGGAACGTCCAGGTGGCTTGGAGCTCAGGCGACTTCATGCTTACCTTCAGAATCAGACAGCTGGTCTGTTAAGTGATGAGATTAAAATCACATGGGGCCCTACATGGTAAAACTTTATGTGGGCCAGGAAGAAACAAACTTTACAGCGGGTTATGGGAAAGTGTGAGTCAAGGTCCCAGAGCCTCTGCCATGGAGCTCTTAGTCATTCTTATTGCTTACAGATGGCCTGCTTCAATAAGTTCAGACACTGAGCCACGAGAACTAGGTGAATCTGACAACCGTTGGCACTCAGGAGGTCCAAGGAGCATCCCCTATTTTGTGAGACCCTTTCGGAGCTGTAGATCTATGGAAGTTGAAAGTTATTAAGCTCTTCTTTGCAGTGTGAGCTAAAATGAACTGGCTGACTCAGTGGAAGAGAGAACTGAAAGCTTATCACCGACTTCGGCACTGATTTTCTGAGCACAGTCAGTCTGGATGCAGGGGAAGACCGCAGAGTCCTGGGCCCAGGTCGGAGGGGAGATGAGCCCCTGCTCCTGGCAGCTTCAGGACCAGGTGCTCACGCTACTGTCAGCACATCCGTGGTCAGCGGGCCAGCTGAGCTCAGGGTAGCGTCAACCCCCACAGTCTGTGGACCGAGAGTGAGGGTGCCAGTGACAGAAACCACAGACAGGGTAACAAATGCTGTTGAGGAGAAGTCCCCCTTTATGCTCCTGGTTTTCATGAGTACTGGTCTACTGGAATCACAGGATTTTAGAAACGAAAGACTCAGACATTGTCTACTACAATTTGATTTCTCTAGATAAAAACTGCTGTTTACAACTCGGTCTGCATGGCTCTTCCAAGACCCTGGGTAGCCTTGGAATTTGTACCCAGGAGAAAACTGAAATTCTGATTGAGACTCGGTTTTCCCACCTTCCAGGAGTGACTGGCATAGTAAAGCACTCTGTAGTAACATGAAGCATCTTGTGTGCCAGGCTCTGGAGGACAGAGTGACACCAGCCTGTCTCTAGGTCCCCTGTACCTCCCCATGAGTCTCACATCACAGGTAAGATCGGTGATACCGTCTGCTCCTTTCTAGTGCCTGCAGCAGGAATGGAGGTAGAAAGAGAGCTCAGAGTGACACTCTGGCATTCTGACAAGAAAACCTTCCCAGAGGGAGAACAGAAAGAATCAGCAAAGGAACAAGAGAACTAACAGAGCCAGATTATGTGAGCGGTAGGAGCTCTCTGCATGAAGTCGGCCTCATGTAGTCGCTGCATCAGAGTTCCTGCAAGTACTCTGTAATAGGAATTCCAATGAAAATGCTATGATCTTTTCTCCCTGTGAGGACTTTGTGAGTAACAACCACCCTATGGTGGCCATCATGGTTCCAAAAGTCTCAGAGTGTGCTGTGACTGAGAGTCATGTGTGACTCCAGAGTCATGCTGTGGAAAGTGACTGGACCGTGGAGTGCTGGAGCTGACTTGCTGTCGGTGTGCAGGTGTGGGAAGTGGGTGCAGAGGCGTCACCCGTGTGTGTGTGTGTGTGTGTGTGTGTGTGTGTGTGCGCGCGCCCCCAGCTCTTCCCTTCCAGCTCTGCTTCCTGGTGGTCGTGGTCGGGCAGCCTTCTCTTCACCGTGCCCCTGTGCCATCTGCTGTTTGACCTGGAGCCCGCAGACCACAGACCAAAATATGAAATGTATCTCTCCTCTGTTAAGTTGTGCACCTTGGCAATGAGAACGTAACCAAGACATCTAAAATGTCAGGACGCGTAGTTTCATTATTAAGAGAGTCTAACAGTCTAACCCAGATACGATTCTGGTTATACATTAGACACACCTGAAACCTACAAAACAAAGGAAAAGTGGTCCTGGCTTCCACTCTAGATCCATCAAATCAAACTCTCTGGACACGGGCACGCATGCACAACAGTGTTTCGGAATGTTCCCCAGATGAGTTGTAGGCCAAGGGTGGAGTCCTTGCTCTGAATTCACAGGCCGGCTGACCTCTGGGGAAGCCTCACTCTCTGCAGAGTTTATGTCACAATGGGCACTTACACAAGCAGCAATGTCTGGTGAGTATGAACCGTGTAGGAGGGAGTGGATGGGCAGGCTTGCCATGAAGATCGTGCGGCATGCCGACCTTTCCACACGTACAATGCGCGCATTTTTCATTGTTCCACTTTCAGATGTTTACCACTTGCATTCCCAACCACTGATTAAAACACTGCCCCATCAATTTCTCTTGGCTTCCACATGAGCCAGCTAATTTCTCTGGAAAAGAGGAAAGTATTCAAATGTATTTCAATGTTTAACATGTTCTGCATAAAGGTTGTCTTAAGCTATTATGGCTTGTGTCTAGCAGTACCCCCAATGCCTACTGTGGTCCTAGGTGGCGCTTTTTCAGAGGTGGATGGATCTAGAATGTACGGTGCTGGGCTTGATTCATGGTACAACCCTAGGCTCAAGGCCACTAGGTTGAAGGGTGGGGGCGCTACCTGGAGAAAGTAGCCTGGAAAAAATCTAAGGGATAGAAAGGGCTACGGTTGTCCCTAATTGGTTTGCTACTTTCTACCTGCCAGGAACTATTTCGTGATGCCACCCCGCCTTGGAGCCAGCCAAGTATGGACTGAAACCTCTGCAAACTGTGAGCTCCATAAACCTTTTCTCCTTTAACTTTGAGTGTCGGATATATCGTCTCAGCTATGAGAAAAGTAACTAAGACATAGAGCACGTTCTAATTGTAGAAGTATCAGGATTTGAGGAGTTACACTGACTACTAAGGAAATAGACACACAGCTCCCAGCAAACGGCTTCTTGTGACATATTCCTGGAACTACTTAGCGCTTGAAAGTTTTTCCTCAAAATATAGCAGGACTTTTTTTTCATTAGTGAAGCATCCCTTTATTGTCTTGAAGGGTGACAGTTTCAGAACTGTGCCTTTCTTGTAAGTCTCATGATAATCTAACAATGACCAAAAATCACTGTCATCCCATGCTCTGTTCCAGCCCTTCCAACTCAGTCCCTCTCCAGTGTGACATGGGGGTTTCTTCTTATCTTTTATTCCTGCATTTAGCTTTTCCCTAGGACTTCTTCAGAATGTTTACACACCCTTAAAATTGAAACAGCAACCCATCCTCAGTGAGTCTGACCAATAGGAAGTAAGGTAGAAAGTTTTACATGTGAAAACCTTAATTATATTTCCTTTAAAATACCACTAGGTTATAGAGATGTTGAGTGTTCTGGAGCAGCTGACAGACTTTGGGTTGGGGCCTTCCCTTGTGAGAGGGAGAGAGTGTAGATTCCTGTAAAAGTGAGCCTGCAGTAGTGCTTCTCCACCAGGAGATCTCATTGCTTTGGGGGATGTGAAGTTGTGAGAAGGATTTCCTTCTAGTAATTTTATGTGACGCTCACCAGACATCTTGGTGTTTTCATATGACGAATTCCCTAAAAATGACAATTCTGTCTTGGTATTTTCTTATTTTTCATGTTTATTTTTGTTTCTGATCCTTTAATATGATTGTACTTTGTAATAGTCTTTATCTTATTTTTATGTGCAACTGGTAATTTGTCAAGGTTGCTTTGATATTATTTTTAATCACAAATGTGAACAAGTCATCGCAATTGGTGCCATTTGTGAGCTGGCAGTCCTGCTATCGTGTTCACTCCAGTTCTTGATAAAATATCCCATGTGCGACAGCTAAGCCTGGGCCCTCTGCATGTATTTAGGAGTGATATCATCTCACGCCTAAAATTCACATTACACGTCATGGCCCGTTGGGATGGCTCCTTCCCAGTGTAGTGACAGCAAAACCTTCTAGAACGTTCAATGATAATAAACAGCTGACCGCACAGGAGTGCCCTAGGTTCACCACAACTGTCTAGTCCTACCTGTTTGACTGAATAGTGACCTAAAGATTTCAGATGTAGCCTGCTGGTAGAAAAACTATTTGGGATCCAAGTGAGACATCTTACTTTTATATACAGTCCAGCAAAGCCATGCCTTATCACAGGAGACAAGAAAACGATGCCTCTCTGGGAACACAGCCAGGACTTCTTCCCCTCGGCACAGACATCGATGCCAAAGTGAACGGTATCTGACCCCTTGTGGAGATGACAGTTTAGTGTTTTGTTGGTTCTGCTTTTATTTTTCCCCTGAGAAGATCTAGATGTGCAAGAGATGTGCAAGATGTGCAAGAGATCACCTCTGATATAAAAAAAAGGTCTCTCCTCTTGGAATCCTACATGAACAGCGGCTGTTTCCTGTAAGTGAAATTTCGGAGCTCTGCATACCGATTAGCTAGCCGTGGTAAAGCCCGGAGAAAGGAGAAGAGGTGGTGCCAACCAGCAGCTGATGGCATCCTGGGAATTCGCCCGCATTGCCTGTCAGCTATGCAAGAGATTAGCTTTGCCTTGGGCGCCCCAGGGGGTCATCACTGGGAGGGGGACAGGGAGATTCGCATCCTCCTATTGAGGAAATTAAAAAAAATCTTACCAAGGAATATTTTAAATATGCAGGTATTTTAGAGTATGTTTTCTCCTTACACTAATAAAGATTTTATTTGCTCTGTGATATTTATTATGATAGGATATTTTATTATGGTTACTACATTATTTTATTAATATTTTAGGGGGTTGTAATGGGGTTTTAAATGTAATTAGTGCAGAAAATAAGGTCAAAGACAAACCTCCCAATAATGAAATCTATCTTATCATGTGCAACAGATATTAAGTTGGTTGAGAACAGCTTCAGAGAGTTGGTTCAATTCAGCCCCCATTTCCTGATGGCTGAATGGTGTGGTACCCATGTCCATCTGTCGGCACCAGGCGCCCACAGGAACCAAGGACTGGCGTCTTCCTCTGAAGACACAAAGGAGGAAAGAAGGAGAGGGGAGAGAGCCCGGATGGGCAGTGCGGCAGAGTGGCTGGGAGCTGCACTCAGGTCCACAACAGCAATAAAATTAGTGTATTGTGACACAGAGAAGACAGGGTGGACGCTGAGGCAGCCGTACGCCCCAGGCCAGCCCTGGCTGAGGTTCTCCGAGGTAGGCCTAGTGCAGGAGGCCTCGCAGTGCACTCTGTGTGGAGTTGGTGCCTCCCTGAGAGGTTGGCTGGCCTAAGACGTGAGAATGACCCACTCTCAGCCCTTCACAGCCAGAGAAACAGCGTCTTACCTAACATAGATTTTTGGACTGGTGGTAATGAGCTGTCTTAGACAACTTCTCTTCCTAGGTCTTTGAAGACTGCTGAGAACTCTTTTTTTGGTGCCTGATGGCAGCTTGTCCCTTAGTTTTAGGGCCTCACTCAGAGCTATTCACACACATATTTCTTCATTACATTGTAAGTCTCTTGGAGGCAAAAGCTGTGATTTAACTGCTCACCCAAGGTCTCAGTCTGATGAGGTCATCAGGAAGGGACACACTGTGCAGAGAAGCGGGTGCTGAGAGTCCTGGCATGGTCTGTGTAGGGCCAGAGGAGCATGAAGTAGGCGACAGGCCAGGGGAAGGGCCTCATGGGACTTTAGAATACCTTTGACGCTTTTCCTTCCAGTCTCTTGTCTTTTCACTACTTGGGCTCAGAATCTTTTTATTATTCATTATAAATGAGAAAATGCAATTGTGTTGGATGCTGGTAGCACGAACACATGAACCAGTCAATTTTTAAACGCAATTTTATCTCTGAAAGTAGAATCTAATGATCAGTGAACAGTATTCATTTCTATGGCAATATCTTTACTGAGCTCAGGCAAGGTCTGCAAAGCTTTTACAATTTGACTTTTACACTGCTCTGAGTTGGAATCTTAAGCACGTACACGTGCCATCAAAACGCAGTGAAGCCTCCCCAGAATGCAGGATGCCTGTCTCTCCACTGCCAAGACAGCTAACAATGGTGAAGAGAAAACTCAGCTGTGTCTTTAGAAATCTGAGCTTCCCCTCCGTGATATAGTGACCGGTACATTTTCTCAAGGCTTAATGGAGAAAACAAGCCATACTGTACATCGGAAGCATCAGCTAAGTTCCCATCAGGGGCAGGAAACAGGCGCTCCGCGCTGGTGCAAGTCTGTTCTGCTGATGAATTCCCCTGGTGGCTACAGCGTACGTGGACCACGCAGATTTCCTTTAAGATGAAATTAAAAAGCACTTCCCTGCCCTACACAATGGCTCTTGTGAATGCAGGCCATTTTTTTTTTTTTTTTTTTTTTTTGTTGTTGTTTGTTTCCTGGACTGACTGAAAAATAGTTAAAATTATTTTAAACATTTTAATCTTTGCATAGTTGACAAAATACATTGATGGAAGGATCAACATATTAACCTTGTGTTTCAGGGCAGGAACCTAGGAACTGAGGGGAGAGGACCCTGGACTCTAAGAGCTCCTCCTTAGAGTTACGCTGCAGCTCGATGCAGCGAGGAAGGGTAAGAGAGAGCAAGGCTAGACAGCGGGGTGGACCTGGGGGGAGGGGCCTGTGGAAAGCGGCGCCTTTTGTTAGAAAAGATTGTGCATACCAACACCTGCTATATTCCAGGTATGAGAATCAGTGGTTGTTAGATTTTCTTCCCAACTGGCACACTGCTGAGTGAGAAAGAGACAGCCATGGGCGTCAGCATGGA
Source organism: Myocastor coypus (assembly GCA_004027025.1). Lineage (NCBI taxonomy): Eukaryota > Metazoa > Chordata > Mammalia > Rodentia > Myocastoridae > Myocastor > Myocastor coypus. The sequence goes on along the minus strand of PVJA010017106.1, from coordinate 23,700 downwards.
CAATGTAGAGACGATGGTCAGCCCACTCCTAGGTCACCTTGGGGCTCTAAGATTGCACTGGGCTTGGAGCACAGACAGCCACCAGGGATGGAGAGTCCCCGAGCAAGGTTGGTTAGAGATACCTTCGTGGTGTTTCAGAGTGCTCTGGAGGCTTTAAAATGACCTCCGGGGTCTCCTGCCAGGGAAAACACCCAGAATGCACTGTACCTTGGGGTTTCCATTCTCTTAAGGTGGAATCAATGAGAGCGTAGACCTCTAAGGCACTCTTGGCCATAATCCCTCATAAACTTTACTTCATAGCATAATCAGTTGAAGCTTTATTTTTATACATATATGTATTTTTAATGTATTTGGTATAGGGTCTCACTATGCAGCTTGGACTCGTAGTGATCCTCTTGTTTTCAGCTTTCCTAGTGCTGGGAAGTATGTCGTCACACCCAAACTCAGGGCATCTGGGGTCCTGGGGCTAGTGTAGTATGTGGTGCTGGGGATTGAACCCCACCCCTGCGCTTGCCTAAGCAGGCACCTAGTCCACTGAGCTATCTTGCCAGCCCCCTTCGAAGCTTTAAAAATGTAGAAACTCAGGCACGATACCTAGATATGTTGATTTGATAAATCTTGAGCAGGCCCAGACATCTGCATTTTTAAAAATTTCTTCTCATGATTCTGGTGTTAGTCAAATTTGGGGATTCTCTTGGGTTTCTAAGGAAGCCATACAGGCCTTTAAGGATACTTCAAACCACATATTCCATAGAAACAGTAGATATTGAAAGCTAATACGAAAGCAGAGACCATTAGAAGAGATCTGCTTCTCACAATTTGCATAGAACGAAGAAAGAGCAAATTATCGTTTTACTTTTCTTTTAACCTTTCTGCACCGATGGAGATTGAACCAAGGGCTTCAGGCACTTGAGACGCGAGCTCTCCCACTGAGCCTACAGGCCTGTTAGTACTCAGCGCTGCTCGCTGTGTCAGGCACCTCTGAGAAAATTTGTGTTAGGCAAAATGTGAGGGCCAGAGAGCTTTGCTTTCAAAAACTTCTTCCAAGAAGCGTGATCTGCAAATGTCTTGGCATAAACCACCCTCGTGCAGAGACAGGCCCTTGCGTTTCCCCATCAAAACACGGCCAGGAGGATCACACCAGGGCCCTGCACAGACCCCCACAGGTCACTGGGGGTATTCTCTCCCTCCATGATCCAGCTGTCTCTGGCCCTTTTATTGTACAGAACTGATGTTTAGAGACAAGCTGAACTGCGATGCAGCTTCATTTAGAATATGAATGCATACAGTGTTTTATGAAATTGAGTGGGCAGAACACGGAAAATCACTGAGCTTTCCGGGTGCTGCTCACCAACCAGCTGTTCCCACTTTCGCAGGGTAAGTGGGAATGTAGCTACCACTTAGCAATGTAGCTACCGCTCCCTCCCTTTCTCCCCCTTTTGGTACCTGGGATCAAACTCAGGACCTTGCGCTTGCCAGGCAAGCACTTATTCCACTGAGCTATCTCCCCGGCCTCCCACCACTGCTCTTAACGGAACGAATATTTTACATGATGAACTCTTTCATAACTGAAGCATATTTGGTATACCTTGACTTAAGTTATTAAAATTGCATATAATTTTACGCAGAATAAAAAACTAATTTTTCAGGTATTTTTTGTTTGTTGTTGTTGTTTCTGCGTAGTAGAGAGAGGAAAGATCTCAGTACACATGTAGGATGTATGTCGCTGTTGTTGCCCTTACACATGCTGCAGAGGCTTATGCATGAGCAATGCTCCCCATCTTAGCTCGTTCTTTGCTCAGTAGTGTGAGGAGAAACTGTCACCGAAGAGGACCACAATGCCATCTTGTAAGCTGGGAGTTCCGAGCTCCATGCATAATTCCCATATGGCAGTCTGCAAATCACCATCTTGTCAAACTGTTGCTTCAGCAACCTAACAGTGAGCAAAATTGATATCAATTCCCCTGGACAGGCATGAATAGGTGTGAGGGCTTTAGGACCATTTGACATTTTAAATCAGATGCTTTGATGATGTGTATGTCAAATTTACCTAGTCTTACAAGAAAGATGATTAGACTGACAGTAATTAACTGCTCTGGAGTATTTTCTAGTTGAATGAGGCCATAGAGACAAGACGTTATGTTGAAACCCAAACTCATGTGACTCAAGCTGACCATGTTCATGTCTTTCCCTTTGTGTGGTGTGTGTGTGTGTGTGTGTGTGTGTGTGTGTGTGTGTGTGTGTGTGTCTGTGTGTTTAGCGTCTCACTACACAGCTTGGACCCATAGTGATCCTCCTGTTTTCAGCTGCCTCAGTGCTAGGATTACAGGCGTGCGTTACCACACCTGGTCTCAGTAGCTGGATCAGCGCACCCAAGGATGGTGTTGGTACAGCATGTGGTGGTGGGGATTGAACCCCGGCCCCTGTCCTTGCCTAAGCATCTGGCCGGCCCTCCGTGTCTTTTCTTGAGGGCTAAAGAAAGTTTTATGTACAATATATGTATATTGAAAAGTCATTACTTTCAAGTTTTTGGAAAGAACGTTACAAACACATATTTTTATTATTCAACAAAGACTTCCGCCCATGTTCTAATTTGTCGCACTGGTAATCTCAGAATCATCTAAACTCACTTGCCCTCCCTGACAATAGCTCATGGCAAATCACAGGCTTGTCTGCCCTTTCCTAACATACCTCATTTCAAAACACCAGTTTTGAGCAGTAACTGGAAATATGGATGGCATTTAGAATTTTGTTATAACCCTTAATTTCTATTAATGCCCAAAAGAGGAAGTAGAAGCCAGGCTGGTATTCATTATGTTGCCATATTCCACCATTTCCGTGGTGCAATTATAGACCCTCCTTGGGTCTGTAACCCTTCCAGTGCCTTGGGGGTAGAGTCCTATAGACTTGGACAAATTAGACAATGTAAGCTAAAATGTGTTTAATACACTTCACATTCTGAACATTGGAAGTAAGCCAGACTTCAGGATATTGGGCATGCTCCCGTGTGATAATGTGCCTGAGTGCGCTCTGCATCTGGCTTCCTCTCTCCCTCATCTGACCTGAGAAGAGGTACAAATCCCGAATCTTGAAGCTTCGTTCCCACTCACGGCACACTGCTTTCGCTTCATCACAGCTGTAAACTGGGAAGTACCTCCACATCTGAACTCCTCTGCCTGTGCAGTCTGGGTGCCCTTCCCAGAGACATCTGCCCGACAGCGCACCTGCGTCATGCCCAGCCCATCTGGAAGTCCTCCGTGCCTTCCCCTGCTGCTCTCCAGAAAGTAGAAACTTGCCAGGAGTGTTGGGTCTAGGACTCTGCGCCTGGCCACTCGCGGCTTTTTCATCTTTATCGCTTGCCACTCTGCCACACCCCGCCAAATTCCGACCAAAGCGAGCTACTGAAACTTCTGTACTAGACCTTCCCATTGCCACGCTTGCTGATTCGAAACGCCTCCCGTGCCCTCAGCTGGCTGCACTGCACCTGTCTCCCATCCCATGAGCCAGCCCACGGTGCAGCCCCTTAAGGCCCGTCTCTCCTAAACAGCTGTCAGTGCCCCTTCCTTCTCTGCAGCTCACTGCCCTCACCGCATCAGGGAAACCGCGAGGCTTAATACCAACATCATCGCTGTTCTGAATCCTATTAAGCGATATTCAATACTATTTCCTTTTGATTTATTACAGAATATGTTTAGTTTATTTCCCAAATGGTGATGGGAAGACCTGCAGTCAAGACCTTATAAAACGGGATGCCACTGAAAAGGAAGTGAAGCTAGAAACACGCATGTGGGAGTGAGTAATACTATTATCAATAAGGTCTCAAATCTAACAACGAGTGTTTCCTGGCAGTCAAGGCAGAATAGAGGATCCCTTAGTTGTCTGATAGTGACTTACCATTGTGGTTTCGAATGTGTGTGTGTGTGTGTGTGTGTGTGTGTTTGTGTTGAGATTTTTTATCTGCATACATCTTTTCTCACTAACTGTTATGCTCATAACTACTAGGATTTATTTTAGGAGTTACTTAGCAAAGCATCTAGTTACGATTAACATGATAACTGAATTGTAAATCTGGGGACGTTTTTATGTAGAAATCCAAATAAGCTTATGAAAAAAATTTCAATGAAGATGTGAACATAAGGTACATAAGTTTCACAAAGAATAAAGGATCTAAGGTTGTGAAAGATAGAAAATGAAGAAAGTATTCACAACTATGATAGTTTAGGTTATATATGTATATAGGAGGAGCAAAATGTTAGAGGATAAGAAATGAATTTATTAGAACTAAATTATAGATTGTAGTTCATATCATTATCACAAACGGAATCAGCAGTTATCTCTACTTTCTTGAAGCATGGACTGACGGCGTGCGCCATTTCTGAGGTACGTCGTTTTCCTCCCCAGGTAGCTGTCTTAGGGCCTGGAAGGCCATGCACAGATGAGCCCTACTGTGCTTCAGAGCTTATGCCCAGGTTCTATTGCGACTCTACATAGAATTTCCCCAAAACGTGGTAAGGAGGCATGTTTCCAGCAGAAGGAGCACTCCCCACAGGGTGGACAGTGTGGAAGGCACTGCCCACCGGAGATTTTTGTGGTGATGGACATGTGTGACGTCGGTGTTGGCCAACTGACAGGGGAACACTCTGGGTCTGTAGCCCTATTTTCACATGCAAAATGCTTAGGTGTGACTGGTATGACCAACAAACTGAACTTAAAATTGTACTTGATATTAATTACATGAATTTAAGTCGAAGTAGCCACCCAAGGGCTTTCTAAGACAGCCCTTTCCTTATTTGACTGGAGCTATTTGTAGCAGACTGTGCCAACACGGTCACTGTATCATTGTGTCATGCTTTGAGGTGCCACGCAGGTTTGGGTGTTTTGGGTATTTTAAGAAGCCTATGTTAAAAATAAAATACAAGAAAGCTTATTATTTATTGTCATGGTGGCATGCTTCTAGCATGACATTGCACTTGGGCTCAATGATAAGGCTCTATAAGGCAGGATAACAGGCCCACTTCCACCCAGCCTAGGGTGAGCTACAGCTGCTTGTGTAAAAGTGGCATGATAGCCGTGGCCTGGCTCTACAGGGCTTCCACAGGGGTCCTGCCAAACTATTCTCCAGGTGAGCTGTTCTTGCCTGTCTTTCTAGTTTTGCTCACAGTGCTGGGATCAAGTGGAAGGGGTTCAGTTTCTTCAGGCTGAAAGGAGCCTGTTTCCACTCCTAATTTGAGGATTCCACTTGTCGCTCTTTGAAATGCTATTTTGTACACTGCTGTTTCCTCTAAGGCTGTCAGGCTCTTTTCCCATCTGTGTGGAAGTCTTTTTGCCAGCACGGCCCTTCTGTCCTGGCTTAGTCCTGTGTGTGTGGAGACCCACACCCAGGCTTCTGGCCTCAGCCTCCTCCCAGGGGATCCCTTCGCCCTGGGAACCCTGCTCATAGTGCATGGGGGCAGTGGAGTCCAGCGCAGAGAGAACTTTCTCAAATCTGCCACTTTTCCTGGCAACACTGGGTCCAAACCACACCAGGGAGGAGAGGAGGAAACAAGTTAAAAAGAAAAGAAGGAAAAAGAAGGGGGCAACGGGGAAAGCTTTCTCCCCTTACGGTAATGTTTTCAGCAAACAGTTTTATAGTCCTTCTAACTTCTGATCTGTAAGGTACTTCTGTGTGGTTGCTTTTAAATACTCCATAATCAGGCTAGTAGAAAATTCTGCAAAATTCCAATTTTCCTTTCTTCTCCACCAGCACCGGCAAGCCAAAAAGTTAATTCTGGCAGCTATGCTTTCCTTCCAGGTACAGATTAAATTGTTCCCTTTTTGAAATGCATAATTCATCATTGCGAGCAGCCTCTGAGCAATGACTCCTCCCAGCTGCAGATAGGAAGCAGGCGGGTGGAATGTGCCCGTCTGCGGGCTGGCTGCTCTGGGGCTGCTCAGAGGTGCATTCTGCACACTGACCCTGAAGATGGAGACCGGGGTTTTCCTCGGCCCTCCTAGTGCCTCAAGGAAAACCCTCTGCCAACCGTGGCTCAAGTTCACAGTTTCCTAATCTGAATGTGTTGAGACAACAGAGTAGTCCTCTGGCCAGAAATGTAAAAGGGCCAAAGTTGTAATAGCGCAATGATAATTAAAAATAAATTTTTTTGACCACTCTGTCAGACTGAAATTTGGCCAATCTGGGCGGTTGATCTATTTTGGATGGCCATGCCCTGAACTTCAAGCCCGTGAAGCCACTGACCCGCGTAGTCATGACAGGAGTGGTTTTGCACACCTACGTGTCTGCAGGAGAAATTGAGAGATGCACATTATTTCTGGTTTTGTAAACTGGCTTAGCAGTGCACAAGGGCCATGATTTTCCAGTTAAAATCTCTCTCATGTATAATATATCATTTTTGTCATTAGCTTAAGCATGTGTACAATAAAGAAATATATCTGAAATTGCTGTTTCTGCATTCCGGCTCATGCCCTGGGCTCGAGCTCATACACCACCGTTTCAGGACCTTAACACCAGCGCAGAGGGAACCTCACTACACTTCCGGCCTGGAGATGCAGCGACCCTCTCCTCCTCCACATGACTCGAGCCACCTGTGGCCAGGAGGTTCCTTCGCCAGGAGAGAACTGTCCTAGGGGCCTCCTGCACCAGGACCGTTAGCTAAGTGGGTGCTGGACAGGCAGCTGGGGTGGGCGAAGGGGGAAGTGGAAGGGAGGTGACAGTTTTGAGGACCACAGGCGCCCCCCCCCCTCAGCAAGCCTGGGCAGGGCGCCCAGGAACGACCCTGGGGGTCCCGGCTGCAGCTGGCTGTGTGCTCAGACGCGTCCCTGACAGCTGCGTCCTCGTCTTACCTTGACCACGTCGTCGTTCAGATGCTTGGGGTCGCGGTTGACCAAGTCGATCTCCTTGGTGTGCGCGTCGTACACTTGCTTCTGGATCACTTCGTCGGCCATGGCCTTGTTGTTGGGCTTGTAGATGTTGCCCTGCTCCCGAGCGGGGACCGTGTACAGATGGCCCTGCGGAGGGCGGCCGGCGGGGACAGAAGAGAAACGCAGGAGGCAAAGGAGCGTCAGCGGCCAGCCCGGCGGGCGCGGGGACCTCTCGCTGCGAGCCCGAGCCGCCGCGTCCTCGGCGACCGCCCCGCGCACCCGGAGCTCCGCGCCGCCCGAGTTTTAAGCGGCTCGCGGCGGGGACACCACACCCCTCGCCGGGCGGGAGCGGGCCTCCGCGGCCGCCAGGGGTCAGGGCAGCCCTGCGCCCGCGCCGCGCCCTTGCGCCTCACCTGCCCGCGCCCCCCTCCGCGCCCCGTTATCCTCTGGAGGCAGCGGTGGCCTCCGGACCCGCGAAGGCCACGTTTCCTCAGCCGCCTCGCCCCGGTCCCCGCCAGCGACCCCACCGTTCCTCTCCTCGCTTTGTCCACCGGCCTCTGACCCGGGGACAGCGCCCCGCGCACGCCTGCCTGAGCAGAGCCCTATCCCAGCCCTCTAAGCTCCTAAGTCGCGTCTCCCCGCACGACCCCGACCACCCTGCGGTCATCCCGGAAGCGGCGCCACGGGAAGCGCAGCACCACTCCGGGGTCAGCGGCGCCCAGGGGACGGCAGCCACTGAGGGACCTTGCCGGCCGGGCGTGCGAGAGCGCGGGAACACTGCAGCGCGCCTGGGACACCCTGGCCCCGCGGGGCAGGACCCCCGTCCCGCACTGCTCTGGGCACCGTGCTGTGTGAGTCACGGCATGGGCCACCCTGGACCCACCCGGAAAACGCGCCTTCGGGCGAGCAGATGCCCCCGGGACCCAGCGCCCAGCACCCAGGACCCACCCCCTTCCCCACGGCCTCGAGCTGGGGCTCCTCGGGTCCCCTCCTCGACAGAAAAGCACACAACATTCCTGGCTCCTCTTCACCTCCCCGCCCAGGCCCATTCCTCGGCGGTGCCAGCAGGAGGGCAGTGCCCGGCAGTGGGGAGGGTTGGGCAGGCGAAGCGCCCGTGGCATGTGGAGAGGGAGCTAGCGGGGAGGCTCCGGCCGCTGGCGGCCCCACCCAGCCTACCTCCGAGTCCACGTATTTGCCCCCAGACATGCCGCCCGCGCGCTGGATGCAGGCTCAGGCTCCTAGGAGGTCGCCCTGGGCCGGGATGGAAGGGAACTGAGGCAGGAAGACCGCGGATCGCATGGGAAGGGGCCAGGCGCTGGCGAGGGGCGGTGGCTGGGCGGGAGCCTCCTGGCCGCCCGCCAGGGCTGCTGAGCGCAGAGGGCCGGGCTGCGCCGCAGGGGCCGGCCCATCCCCGAGGCTCGGGCGCAGAGGGCGGGCGCCCCAGCTGGGCAGCGCGGTCGCGGGGCCGGGCTGCTCCGGCACGCATTTCAGGCCCCGGGCCACGTCTTCCCGGCTCTGAACCGCGAAGAGGCGTTTTGGGGAGAGCGAATGTTTTATCAGCGCATTATCTCAGCAGTGCCGAGGGAGCCCACGGGCCTTCAGAGTTGCCCAGTTGGGCGACTTCGGCAGAAGACATGGGACCTTGTCCCGAGCCATCTTTCCCCTGTTGTCCCAGTTCTATTGCTGCCTGAGACACATCGGTCTTCCGTTTCCCAGGGGAAGGTATGGAAAACAGCCGGTAACTTGCAGGGGCCGTTCACATCCCTGTGGGTGCCTGTGTGTGGCCTGCTTTCGGTGACGCACGGGTACACTCGGCCAGCGTGGACGCCAAGGTGGAGATGCAGGCATGCAGAAGGCAACCTTCCCCACCGCTTCTGCGAGGCTTTGAACTAAGTGAAGATGTTTACTTTTGCTCTAATTTTGCAACTGATGTCCTTCAGAAGAAATTCATGCCAGCAAGTTATATCGCCCTTGTAAAAACAGTTTGCAATTGTAGATAATTTAATTAGAGCATAGGGCTTTTACTAGAGAGGATTTATTTTTTAAAATATGCTTGGCTGTGAGGGAAGATTTGGCTTTTTAACAAAATGACTTTTTTTTTTTTAGGTTAGCAATTAAAATGTCTATTTTTGACTTGGAGGCTTCTCTGTCTTGTTATCAAGCAGCAGGAGAAAAGTTAGTACATTTGAGTCATTTTACAACGCCTCCAACAAGTCCAGCTAGAGGCCGAGAGCCTGTAACAATGTCTCACACAAGCTCACTTCATGGATCTGAACTGGGAAGACCCAAAGGTCGGTGGTGGGAGCTGACAAGCCTGGGCCAGCAGGATGAAGGACCAGGGCTGGCAGGCTGAGGGATGTGCCTTGGAGCCAGGAAGCGATGCTCATTGTTAGGACCAGGATGCACTTGAAAGGTACCACGGCCGTTCTCAGTGACAGTGAGGTCCTCAGCTCCTCTGGTCACGACAGCCAGTCCTGACAGGCTTGTCCAGGGTACTAAGCAGTAGGAGTCAGGCGGGGATGCTCAAAGTGAGGGCTGGAGTGCCCCAAAGTGAACCCTAGTCGTTCTCAGTGACAACAAGGTGCAGAGCTCCTCTGACCATGAGACCATCGAAGCGGATCAGGCAAGCCAGCCCGACAAGCTCGGGGAAAGCCAGCTGCTCTGCAGCTCCCCACAGCTTCCCCAATGGCTTTCCTCTCCAGGTCTACCTCTTATGCTGCTCTGGCAGTCCTCAGACAGGCTCTGCACGCTCAGTACCACGCCGTTCAGTGTAGCAGGGCATGACAAGGGCACCACCAGCTGTTAATCCACCACGTTTAGTAGGTATACAGTAATCGTGCATTTAATGGGAGAGAGCGTAATATTTGAATACAGCATGCCCTGAAATGAGAGTGATAAGCGCTGGGTTTTGTTATTATTGTTGTTCTTTTTGAGACAGGGTTTTACCATGCAGTTTGGGTTGGCCTTGAACTCATTCAGCCTAGGTGAGGCTGGAACTCATACACTGATTCTCCTGCCTTAGTTTTGACCAGGAATGACAGGGAAGATGTCATAGTCTCACTAATGTTGGCTGTCTTTATGCTGACTTTTCATCTGTAGGAGACTAAAGATCACCCAAAGGTTGAGCTTGCTTCACTTTATTTCTACCAAATTACCTAAAGACCTTGAACAAATTATGTGTTAACAACTGGGATCTATGAGAAAAGGACAGCATCCAGTTCAATGTGTTGTATGACGTCTGGAGGACCCCTGATGTTGAAAGATGACTTCGTGCAAGTCATGTTTCATGAATGCTCACTGTCACACGGCAGGGGGTTCTGCTCTATGTAAAAACATGGGAAGTGTCTCTCACTGGGATTCAGTTTTCAGCTTGATGAGTAGTTTTGACTATGAAACTGTCAACAGGAACAGAGAAAGAGAGAGGAGGGAGGGAGGGAGGGAGAAGGAGAGAGAGAGAGGCCTTGTGCTGCACTGTAGCAAGGAAATGTCTTTCTGGGGGGACCCAGGTAAATGCTTAACTGTTCCCACCTCCCTGGGAAGTCCACAATGAAGCCAAACCACCAGCAGCACACGGATCATAATAATCAGTGAAGCGTTGTCAATGCCAAAACGAATTCCTAATGAATGGAAAAACCGCAAAGTATTTGAGCAACCTGCCTCAACAAGAAGCTGGCACCACAGAGCAGCAGATCTTGCTTTGGTTTTAAAAGCTAATTTGTAGAATCCACTCCAGTGTCATGAGAAATACAGATGAAGAGCTTTCTTAGCACAGGAACAAGATTGGAAATGAATAAACGATGTGAGAACTTCTTCTCTTAGATACCCTCACAGACAGCTTCGGACCTGGCAGCAAGTTAACAGCCTTCTCCAAATCATTTACTAAAACATTGGGTAGCTGGAAACTCACTTGCTCTTTCATTTTTGAGAAACATCAGTAAACGTCAGCTCCTGGGTTATGCATTACTAGAAACGCAGGACAAAGTGGTTGGGGCCTGGGTCAAAGCCGACCATCGGAGAGGAAGAAACTGATGTCTGCATGCACTATAAGTATTTGCTCTTGAGCTTTGTTGGGTGAGGAGACATCTTAAGGCGGACCGGTGGCCATAACATCTGTGCACTTCAGGGACACTGGATCCTGAGCAGGCCGGGGAGGGTCACTGTGCAAGTGAGAGCGTGTTGCTCCTGTTGTGCCCCCCTTGTCCTTCTCCGCCCTTTGCCCTGGCTCTGCTCCCTGCTCCAGGCCCTGCCACCTTCTCACACTTTCTGCCAGCTTCATCTTAATCCCGCGCTAGGATTAGCAGCCTGAAGCCTGACTATTTACAATGGTATCAGCGGTTTGAGGAAGCTGGCATCTTTCTGACAGCTTCTAATACTCAGGGGCTTGAGGCTTCCCAAATGTGTCTGCGATAATGAGTTTAGCAAAGGTGATATATATATATTCACCAGCACAGCAGAACTGCTCATACCAGTCATTCATTACTTTAGTCACACTCATCAGGGGATTGGTGTTTTTTTGGAGAAGGGCAGGAGGGAGGAGAGGGTATGGATCATATCCCAGAGTAGCACTTACACATGAGGGCATCAAAATGTCAGTGTTCTACAGCCAGCCAAATAGTTCGGCGGACTAAAGTGACTGCTTCGGCAGACATAGTGGGCAGAGTTTGATCCCCAGGTGTGGTGGTGTGCGCCTATAATCCCAGCACTTGGGAGGCTGAACACAGGTGGATCACTGTGCGAGCTACATAGTGAGACTCTGTAGGCTCTGTAGACTCGTACTAAAACACACACACACACACACACACACACACACACACACACACTCACAAGTCAGTGTTCTAAAAGTTATTGAGAGCCCATGTGGTAGCTCAGTGGACTGAGTGCCTGCCTGGGCAGATACAGGGACCAGGATTTGATCCTCAATACCACATGTCATGCCAGCCCTGCCACCGGATGTGCTGAGCTGGCCACCGAGACCAGACATGGCAGCATGCACCTATAATCCCAGTGCTGGGGAAGCTAAGACAGGAAGATCACTGTGAGTCAAAGTCTGAGGTGTGTAGTTAGATCCTGCACCAAATACATACGTAAAACAAAACATAAAATAAAATTGTTGTATTCAGGTGAGTAATAAGTGTTTATAACTGGCACCAACATGCCAGCCTCCTCTCGCTAACTGTCCTGGGAACTCTGATGCGCCCTTGATCTCACACTCTTCTTTTCTGCAGTGGGGAGTGAGGCTTGCCACTGGCTTGAAGGTTCAATCACACTCTTCCTGCTGTTCTATTCTAAAATTTTTATTTTTATTTATTTTTATTCTTTTAATAAGAAATGACAATGAGATATTTTCAAAAACATGTTGGTAGTACATTCCCAATAATTTGTACAATTTGTATCATTGTCCTTGTAGTAGTTATACAGAGCACAGGGTGTAGGTGTTATAATTTTTCAAATCATTGTTGGTACAACCAAATTTCTTTCCATTGAACTAAGAGAAAGTAGTTGTGTACATAGTCCAGTATTCCATAATTTTATTAGCAGAACTGGCAGTGTCAGAAGGTGTTCATTTAAGCCTTTTACAGCTCATCATACTAAGCTAGCTTTATGTTTTATGCTTCAGGGTTAAACTTTTCTGCTGGGTGGTTAAGGACAAGTTAAAGCAAGACCTGTATAACAAAACATGGAACTTTTGTATCTCCTAAGGTCAGTCAAATCCTCTCAGGATTTACTTTGAAACCATGCACAGTGCTTTGTAGAACTGTTGTCAGTGTCAGCTGTCTGGGTGAGTCACGGCCTTTGCTTGACCAATTTGCTTTCTGTGAAAGCCTGAGACAATGTCTTCTCTCGAGGTGATTCTCCTTAGGCGAACTATACATTGTCAATCCATTTCTTCTGTGGTCCCATAATCTCCTTGTCTGAGTTACTTTTTACTTGTTGCTGGGACAAATACCTGACACTCAAAATGAAGGAAGGAAAGGTTTTGTTTAGCTCACAGTTACTGGAGGTTTCAGTCCATATTTGGCTGGCCCAAGGCTGAGTGAAATAGGGCAGAGAGTATCCAGTTCATGGTGGCAGAACAGCAACAAAATAATGACAGACGCCACCAACCAAACAAAGCAGCAGAGCAACAGCACTAATCTGTCTCTCTGTCTCTCTTTTTTAAATTACCTCAGGCTCTCTGCCTTAGCCTATCAGCCTCAGGCCACACCCATAGTTCAGCAGTACTCAGACTATAATTCCAAAAGCACTAAACACATAATCCGAGTGGATCATCATTCAAGTCTCAAACTCTAGAAGTCTCTGCCCCATGATTGCATGAGGTTTTGGGGGGACAACTAGACATAAACCATAACACTCCCTGAACAGAAAATTTGGGAAACCACTGAGTTATAGGATGTTACAGTACAGGTTCTCTTTATGTCCTGAGTCCTCACTGACCTCGAAGGGCTAGGACCAAAATATTGGCAATCTTTGTAGCCTTTCTTTTCCTCTAATTTTTGGTCTGTAAGCATACATTCTTAACCCTCCAGAAGAGAAGCTTTGTGATACCATTACTCTATAACATAGGTACTTAAGCTTAATATCACTGTCTTTCTGAATATTAAAAATCTTACACTTAACTTGGAATCAGTATTTTCCATCAATCACTGATAGTCTAATAAATTCCTATACAATGTGGTAAAAGCCATTACATATTTTTACACAGACATTTAGAAATCTAAGCATATATGAAATTGTAGCTGGTCAATCCTACGGCATTTTTCATAGTCTCTACCACTCATTTAATACCCTTTTTTGTTTTCTTGTAAACCAGTCATTTAACTGAGAGAGAGAGAGAGAGAGAGAGAGAGAGAGAGAGAGAGAGAGAGAGAGAGAGAGAGAGAGAGTATAGCAGTAACTGAAATTACATTAGAAGCAGCACAAATCTAAAAGACAAGAATGACTGGAATTTCAAGCATAATTTTAGTGTTACCCTCTACTATCCTTACTGTGAAGAATATTTTGGTGGTTCTTAGGACCATTATCTCATTCATCCTGTGTATATAAGTGCATAGTTTTGCTCCTGCCATGTTTCCTATCTTTTCTGTTTGCAGTCACTTCATTGTTTAACGCTTAAGTCTTTGGTTTGCATTCAGCTTTGTTATGCCTTTCTATTTTTATTTCTTGAGTTCTTACACTATGGAGACTATACAGTATTTATACGAGTAGGTCTGGTTTATTTCATGTATGAGTATATGTTCAAGATACATCCACTTATATATTAAGTCTTCTAGTTTATCATTCTTTATAGTTGAATAATATTCTACTGTATAAAAATACCACATCTTTTTCAACCATTCTTCAGATGATGGGCATTTTGGCTGTTTCCAAGATTTGACTATCACTAATTGTGCTACTATGGACATAGATGCACAGATATCACTATGATATGATGTTTTCAGTTCTTCTGGGAAAATTCCCATTAGGGGGATAGTTGGATTGAATGGGATTTCCAGGCCTATTTTTTAAAGGAATCTCCACACTGCTTTCCATAATGGCTACACCAGTCTGCATTCTCACTAGCAGTGGAAAAGGGTCCCTTTTTCCCCACAGCCTCTCCAATGTTTGTTGTTGGTTGATTTCTTTATTATAGCCATTCTTTCTGGGGTGAGATGGTATCTAGGTGTTGTTTTGATTTGCATTTCACAAATGGCTAGTCAAGTGGAGCATTTCTTCGTGTATTTATAGGCTTGTTGAATTTCTTTCTCTGAGAAGTGTGTATTCATCTCAGATGCCAATTTCTAGATTGGGTCTTTGAATTTTGGGACCCTAATGGTTTTTTAAATTCTTTATAAATTCTAGATAGAAGACCTTTGAATACTTATTAGTTAATTTTTTTGAAATTAGTGGGTTGTCTTTTCACACTCTTGGTAATTTCTTTTGACATGAAAAAACTTCTCAGCTGGAATAGTTCCCAGTTGTTGATTCTTTCAAGTGCTAAACATACAGTTTGATTTTTGTTCTTGAATTCTTTGCCTAGCTTAATGTCTTCAAGATTTCCTTCCACTTTCTTTTCCAGAAGATTTAGTGTTTCTCTTTTTATATTTACAACTTTAATTCATTTTGACTTTAGTTTAGTGCATGTTGATAGACCTGGGTCAAGTTTTAGTTTTTGGTGTGTGGAGAGCCAGTTTTTCCAACACCATTTGTTAAAGAGGCTGTCTTTCTTCCAGTAAACGTGTTTGGCCCCTTTGTTGAAAATGAGGTGGCTGAGTGTGTTTGTATCTGCTTCTCCATCTTGTAGTCTATTCCACTGATTCTCAGGTCTGTTTTTTTTTTTTTTTTCCAATACCGTGCTGATTTTATCAAGGTAGCTTTGTAGTATAACTTTATGTCAGGAATTGTAATACCTCCTGCCTTATATTTGTTGCCCAGGATTGTCTTTGCAATTCTAGGTCTTTTCTGTTTCCAAATAAATTTTAGGAATGATTTTTCCAGGTCTGTGAGGTATGTTGATGGTATTTTGATAGAGATTGCATTAAATCTGTATAACAATTTAGTGAGTATGGCCATCTACACAATGTTGACTCTACCTATCCAGGAGCAAGGAATATCTTTCCATTTTCTGAAATCCTCTAGGGTCTCTTTTTTCAGAGTACTGTAGTTTTCATTGAATATATATTTTACATCTTTAGTTAGGTTAATTCCCAAGTATTTCATTTTTTTAGATGCTATCATAAAAGGTATTGTTTCTCTAATTTCTCTAATAGTGTATTTGTTATCTGTGTAGAGGAATGCTACTGACTTTTGTTTGTTGACTTTGTAACCTGCTATGCTACTGAATTTGCATATTAATTCTAGTAGCTTCTTAGTGGATTTTTTGTGTCTTCCAAGTAGATTATCATGTCATCTGCAAATAGTGATAGTTTGACTTGTTCTTTACCTATTGTTATTCCTTTTATTTCTCTCTCTTGTCTAATGACTGTAGCTAATGATTCCAGAACTATATTGAATAGGTGTGGTGATAGAGGGCATCCTTGCCTTATACCAGATCTGAGAGTAAAAGACTACAGCTTTTCCTCATGTAGAATTATGTTATCCATTGGAATGTTATAGATAACTTTTATCAGATTGAAGTAGAAGCTATCTATTCCAATTTTCTGTAGAACTTTGAACATGAATGAGGGTTCAACTTTTGCAAAAACCTTTCCTGCATCAAATGAGATGATCATGTGATTTTTGTCTTTGGATCTATTGATATAGTGTATTATATTTATAGATTTGTGTATATTAAACCATCCTTTTATCCTGGGATGAATACTACCTGCTCATGGTGTATAATCTTCTCAATAATTTGCTGTATGCTATTGGAAAGGATTTTCTTGAGGATTTTTGCATCTATGTTCAAGAGAGAAATTGGCCTATAGTTCTCTTTTTTAGTTGCATCTCTCTCTGGTTTTGGTATCGGTATAAAAGTTGCCTCTAGGAATGATTTTGAGAATATTCGATGCTTTTCAATTTCAATGAAGTGTTTGAGGAGTATTGGGATTATGTCTTCTGTAAATGTCTTGTAGAATTAAGTGGTGAATCCATCAGGGCCTGGACTTTTCTTTGTCGGTAGACTTTTTATTACATTTTGAATTTCACTGGATGTTACTGGATTATTGAGAGTTCTTATAGCTTCTTGATTCAGTTTTGGTAGTTTGTACCTTTATAGGAATCTGTCCATCTCATCTGTGTCTTCAATTCTGTGAGAGTAAAGATTCTCAAAGTAGCTATTAATGATTCTCTGAATCACTGCTGGGTCTGTAATAATTTCACTGTTTTCATTCCTTATGCTTGAATTTGAGTCCTTTCTTTCATCTTTTGATGAGGTTAGCTAGGGGATTATCAATTTTATTTAATCTTTCAAAGAACCAGCTTTTTGATTCATTAGTTCTTTGTATTGTTTTCTTTGTCTAGATTGAATTAATTTTTGCTCTAATCTTTATAATTTCCTCCTATCTTTGGGCTTTGGGTTTTGTTTGCTCTTCCTTTTCTAGTTGGTTTAGGTGCTGTGTAAGAGTATTTATTGGTTCCTGTTGTGCTTTCTTAATGTGCGAGTTCAGAGCTACAACTTTTCCTGTAAGAACTGCTTTCATTGCATCCCACAAATTCCAGTAGGTTGTGTTTGAATTTTCATTAAATTTTACATATTGTTCAATTTCTTTTTAAATTTCATCTATAACCCACTGGTTGCTGAGAAGGGTGTTGTTTAATTTTCATGTATTTCAGTCCCTATGCTTGCCTAAGCAGGTGCTTAGTCTGCTAAGCTATCTTGCCGGCCCTTGTTTCAGTTTCTAAAGTAGGGAACGTTGAAATAGTATGAAAGTCTCTGGCAAACTGTAACTGAATTTCCTACCTCCACTGACCCTGTCAGGTGACAGAACTTCTCCTAAGTCAACTTCTAGTTTCTCCCACTTTTTCAGGGCCGTATCTGAATTCCAGAGGCTTGAAACTTGATGAGACTCGGCTTGAGCTCGGAGTGGGTTTGTAGGCAGGTGTCTTCCCCTGGCCCCTGCTGACAGGGGCAGTCCCCATCTGTCCTCAGATGTTGGTCCATTCTTGGCCTGCTGCATTGGCCTTCACGCTCTGCAGTGCTTTCCTAGGGCCACAGGCATTTTTCTGTTCCACATGCCCCTTTTGTGTTGAGACAGGGTCTGGCTGTGCAGTTCAGGCTGGCTTAGACTCACTATGTAGCTTGGGCTGGTCTCGGACCCTTAGGCAATCCTCCTGCCTCAGCCTACCAAGTGCTGGGATTACAGGTGTGTGCCTCCACACCCACTCCATTTCTTTCCTTGGGAAAGTCATGGAGCAGCACCACCCTGGAGCCCTGGCCCGGTGCAGAGCAACTCCAGCGTGTGCTACCTGCTCGCAGCCAGCAGGCTCTGTCTAGAACCAGGAGCTATCGCTAGAGCCTTTGCACTCTGAGATTTCCAAGTTACCTGGGCCTGTGCTTGTGGACACAGATGAGCCAAGTACTTCGTCTTAAAATCTTTTCCTCATTTCGTTCCCCTTAGCAGGCAGTCTTGCTTTCACATTGGCCAGCAATACTTTTGTGTCCTGAGTGAGTTGCCAACGCCAAGCTTTTGCCCTGAAAACGGACCTTGTGCTTGCTTTTCTGAGTAGTGCTCTCTCCCGTAAGCACAGGGCTGACTGGAGCTGTGGAGACCCCGGGGCACTGTGATGGACGCAGGCAGCACTGCCAGGGTCATCCTGTCCTCCCTTTCTCCTCGTTCCCTCCAGTCACATCTTGCCAAGAGTTTTCCAGGAGAGCCGCAAGTTATTTGTCCAGCATTTCTGAACTGTAACAAACTCTCAAATTCCAATTCCAAACCTAATTTTGGAACTCCCTCAACATTTGCACTTCATGGATGACTTTATACAAGGGACTTCTGTCCTTCTGATTAACTCAAAAAATGATGGTGAAATAACATGTTGATTCAGCCAGTTGCTTGCTTTTTTTAAAGATAGATAGATAGATTGATTGATTGATTGATTTGGTGCATTTTCACTAGGCAACTTGAATTTGTAGTGATCCTCCTGTCTCAGCCTCCCCAAGCGATGGGATTACAGGCATGTGGCACCACGTTCAGTTTGGGGGCTGGCACAACATTTGGTACCAGGGAATCAAACTTGAGTCCTTGTGCTTGCCAGGCAGGTGCTCAGACCACTGAGGTATCTCCCCAGCACTGGTAGCTTTTTTTACGTTAGTTTACAATTTTTCTCATCAAGTATTTTGTCAATTCACTTCCAAATCAACCTGATTGGTTATTTCCTACTACCGAAATAAAGCTGAACACCTTTTGAGCATCAAACCTCATTCAGAAAGTGCAGTTGTTTTCTGCTCCCTACCAGGAGAAATTGCATCATGCCTGCCAGGCCCACAGTGCAGCTGTGGCTCTCGTCATGGCCACATCAACAGGATAGTCACAACACCACTTTGGAAGTAACAGCGAAGCGAATGCAGGTAGGCTAGAAGTAGTAAAACTAGGTAGGAAGAAGAGCAGGAAATCGAGAACTCAAAATTGTGCTTTTAAAAGAAAAACTGCAGTTTCCACACCCAAGCCAGGTCCACTCACCTGGACAACACAGCTGGGCCTGTCCCTTGTACCCACAAATTGCCTCTTTCAGCTTCCTCTAGCCCAAAGAGCAGCGGGGACAACAGGTTGGAGGCTTGCACTCCTCAGCTGCCACAAAGCCACGTGAGCCACTTACTCTGATTATTTTAGTAACTGAGCTATAATGGCCTTCCTAAAATAACTGTCCAATTCCTCTTGGAGTTGGGAGTACTTAGCCTGAACCTAGCGCCCAACACTGACATGATGCCAGGATGATCACAGTCTAATGAAGTGACAGGTGCCCGGGTGGCTGATGGCTTCACCTGAGTAGACTTCTGTCAGTAATGAAAGTGTAAACCATGGCTCCACCTAAACCCATACTGACAATACTTACTATAAAACAGACTTGTTGTCAAAAAACTAGAGCCAACTGATAAAAAGCAAATTATTATATTTCTTTGAAAGACACAGAATATTTATATAAACAACAGTGACTACATTTGCTCATATTCAAGCAGAACAAACTGACCACTCTTTGAAAATATGGACCTCCCATAACATAATCCAAAATACGACTGACCTTCAGATCTGATGGGAGAGCAACGGTAGTGTAATATGTGGCATAGTAGAAGATACCTGAGCTGTACACCATTTTATAATATACTAGAAAAGCACATAGCATATTTGAAAACCACATAATTTATTTTTTTAAAAAAATAGATTAAAATTCCATTTTGTCTAGAATCAAATGCTAAAGGGATAAAAATATCATAAACTCTCAAATACCACCACAAAATTATAAGCGGATATCACATTTCGCTCTGCTTAGCTAACGTAAATATTTGGTAGGCGTCCTCAGGAAAGGCCTTTGTTTTGTAGCCCATCCGGCTTTACCTCAGAGCTCCAGTATTTCACAAAGGAAACTGCTCTTCCTGTTCATCTTTTCCCCAGTGAATAAACTATTAACCAGGAGTTTCGATCGCCTGTGAACGTTCATCTCTGCGAGGCTTCCTTCACCGCAGCAATGGCTAACCATGAAAGATGCTGTTCTTTTAAAAGCATAAGCTGGTTTTCGCAGTGTTGTTTACTTGTCATGAAATGATCAATTTGAGCCGTTCTCCAGCTGCAGGGCAAATGTGCTGTTGAAGCTTTAGCCTTCGTGCACACGGGCGATGAGGCTCAGTTCCACCCTGTGGGCTCTACCATCTGTCAGCTTTGCTTATTTCAGAAGGAAGGCAGATGTGTGGTACAACAGGTGGAAGGGGTTATGGCTGGGGGCAGCCTGTAGAACCTCTGGTAGGTGCAAATGAGTGACCGTTCTGTCAGCGTTTTCTCTCCTCTGTACCTACCACCTCCTCCCCTTCCGGATCTTCCTCCAGCCCGTCTTTCAGGCTCTGTCTCACAGGATGGTCCCAAGAAGCACAGCCTCCGTGGCATCTAGCGGTTGGTGAGAGATACCCAAGAGGAGTCTTGACGTGACAGGAAGAGCCACAGAAGTGCAGCCCGGATGACGCACAGGGAATCCCAACCTCACAAGAGGAAGTAGCATGCTGTTAGAGAAATATTTGTAAGCAAATGGAAGGAAATACCATTTAAGGGGAGTCCTCCGGGTCAAGTTGGCCAGCTTGCTTGCAGGGAACTGGCAGTTCTTTCCACTTCTATAAACCGAAGTCTTGGAATGTGAGCTCAAGAATTACAGGCTGGGCAGCAGCCAGGATCATTTTTCTTTCTTTTGCTTTGTGAGTGAAAGGGCCTAAGCCACATTAAAAATGCCCGCTACGCCATCTAAAAGGTGTGGTGAACAGCAAAAGCTCAGGCAGCTCTTGTCGGTTTCTTTTATAAGAAGATGAAGTGGCCTCCGAGGGGACG
Organism: Myocastor coypus; assembly: GCA_004027025.1. Taxonomy (NCBI): domain Eukaryota; kingdom Metazoa; phylum Chordata; class Mammalia; order Rodentia; family Myocastoridae; genus Myocastor; species Myocastor coypus. The sequence continues at coordinate 2,896 of PVJA010017106.1, read as the reverse complement.
CCCAGGGCTGTCCAAAGCCACCCTGCACCTTGGAGAGGCTTGCGCTTTGTAAGGTGCATTGGGGAGTTCAGGGCTGTGAGAGTTTCCTTCCTACCTGTGAACATTTTCACGGACAACCTTGAACAAGTATTTCCTTAACTGTGGAACAGGCACGGCCTGCACCCTACCCATCCTACATAGATTAATGCTTGTCCCTGCCATGGCTCTTCCAAGAGAACTGCTTTATAATCTTTGGCCTTTTGCCTTACTTGAATACAGTCATAGTCACAGTGTTTCATGTGTGTTTGCATGTGGGCCTATTCTAAAACAAAAACAAAAACAAAAACAAAAAACAAAATGTAAAAAACAACCCTTTTAAGGCTTTCTTTTTCAGAAAAAATAAAGGTGTTAATAAGAACTCTTTGCAAAACATTTTTTCACAGCTTTTATGGGCCTTTGGACATCTCTAGAACAAATTGTATGAACAGCTATAGTGCTCTCTTTGGAGTTAGTTTTCAAAATTTTAATCATTCCGGATTTAAATAGGAGGGACATGAGTGAGTCCATGGATTAGTGGCGTCTTTCTTCCAGATGATAACGAGGGGTTGCTTTGCCGTTTCATTTCTGGAGACCCCACGCCTCTTCTTGACGGCTACGTGGCCCCTACACATACACATGTGGCAGATGAGATTGATCGCATGTGGTGCAAATTCCCCAGAGAGCCTGGAGTCTCAAGTGCACCAACTAAGCCTACATAATCCAGGCTACTCCGGAGCCACATCCGCAAGCTCTCCCCACCCTAGAGGCAGCAGTTGGTTTCTCCCTTTGCTTCTTTCTGTGTTTCCCAGGGCTGTCACTTTCCATGTTCAATGCTGCTGCCTTCTTTGTACTAAGCGATTTCTGCTGCCGCTTTGTACAAAGGATGCGAATGGGAAGCTCTTTGTTATTTTATACATTCATTTGATAGTTGCTTTATTTTGTGGTATTGTAGCCAGAAAGACCACTCCACTTTGTTACATCATTTAAAAAAGAGTTCTCAGAAATCAGGAGCCTGTTGTGTGGCCCAACTAGTATCTCTTTGTCGCACAGCAAAAGATTGTACATTTTCAACTTTATTTAATTTATTTGTTTATTTTTGTGCATTTGGTGCAGGGTCTCACTACACAGCTTAGACTCATAGTGATCCCCCTGTCTGCAGCCTCGCCAGTGCTGGGATTATAAGCATGCAGCGCCAGGCCCTGACTCCGTCCCTGGCTTAGCAGATGTGGAGGTGGGGTGTGGGCAGCCGCCGCATGAGGTCCCAGGATCAAACTCCAGTTCCTGTGCTTGCCAAAGCTGGTGCTTAGCCCGCTGAGCTATCTCCCCATCCCTGAGAACAAGTTATAGGATAGTCATCCATCTACCCCAGAGAGAGTAGGACGTCTTCTTCACAGTATCCACTCTGGGTCAGATTCTCTCTCAGCTCAATCCTAATTCCCACTGTGAGCATGCACACAGTCCTCAACTTCAGTACACCAATTTCATCATCCTGGGGATCCCAGAAGCCACATCTCAGGGCTACGATGCCGGTTAACCGAGTGCCCAGCGGGTGACAGCACTCCACGGGGGTAAGCGCTCCTGCTGTTTGTACTGAGGTCAGAACTCTTCCAGCTACGGGATGCCAACAGGGTCACAACCAGTTTCCTCCTCAGTAAAATAAGCAGACCAGTCCACCCCACTTGGCTTCCTGAGAGACGGGACGCTCAGGCCCCAAGCCTCCCAATGGCTGCTTGTCTCACTGTCCCAATTAGCGGGGACCGCAGTTGGCTGGGAGGCGGGAGCTGCTTGCTGCCCTCTGTCCCCTTCTGTCACCATAGCGGCTCAGTGACAGATGAATGGGAGGCAGGGAAAGAAAAGAAGGCCCTGGAGATGACCTGCTGCCCGGTTCTCTTCCCGGTCCATTCCTGGCTGCGAGAAATGCGTGCCCTGGGCTCCGCGCTGCTCCTGCTCCAAGCCGGGTCTCTCCTTTCGCTTCAAAAGCATCAAGGTGGAAGGTTCTGGAGGCGACACTTCCGATATAACTGAAAGAAATAAGCCAGAGGACAAGCACAGAATGATTTAAAAGTGTGATAAATGGAGAGCTTGTTTTGCTCCTTGTGCTGTTTATGGAGGAACAGGAAGAGGACATTGGGCTAAGTGGGAAACGGGGGCCCAAATTATTTTTTATTCCTAAAACACTGGCCCGAACACCTCGTGTGCCCCTGTCCTTTGCCGCTGCCTCCGTCACCTTCCCCCTACACACATCCTGGAAGGGTCACAGCAAGCCATGACTGGTGACAATTGTGTCGGGTGTGTCATAGAAACTGGACTTTTCTTGGTTTTTAAAGTAATGAGTATGTAACTGTGTAGAAATTCAGTAAGCTCTTCTTTAATAAACATTCTGTAATGGTAAAGTTACAAGCTGAAGAAATCAGACCATCATTTGTGTTTTTCACACTGGTATTGAAACTGCCCAGGGATTCAAATGACACAGTGTATAAGGCTATTTCCATACAGTGTAAAATTCCACAGAAATCACGTTTCAGCAGCACGTGGTTCCAGGTCGGCAATGGCGTCCTACAGCAATCAAGAAGCGCAACCTTCTACAAGGCGTGAAAGGTTGCCTCTGACAGCAACATAAAAGGGAGGCAGTAAGAAGCAGGAAGAAGGGTGCTTCTCAGAGGGCAGGGGATCAAGACATGGAGGAGAGAAGGTGAGCGAGAAGGGAGAACAGGGGAGAGAGGGATTAAGGTGCTTTACGTACGCGTGCCGGCTCCCACAGAGAACGTGAGCATCAGGCATGGCGTGTGTGTACGAGCGAGGTAAAAGAATAAGATGGGCAGGCAGGCAGGCAGGCAGGCAGCAGGCAGGCAGGCGGGTGGGCAGGGAGGCAGGCGGG
>PVJA010017105.1:11019-42311 GCA_004027025.1 Myocastor coypus | reverse complement strand
AACTAAAGCACTTTGGGTTTTTTTTTTTTTTTTCAAGCCCTTGGATTATGGGGCAGCACACCACAAGATGAAAAAAGGAACATTTTGGGGCTTTGTGATATCACTGGATTGTCATTAAGCTTATACGAAATTACAATTCAGTGTACTTCAGAGCATGCCAAAAGAGGTAAAAGTGGCAAGGATCAGGAAGGCCAAAATCTGGGATCAATTAACTGGAAACAAATTAACCAACAATTATAGCATGCCTTCTCTATTTTTCTAAAGATCCTGGAATAAAGCAAAAGTTCTCCACAGGTACTAATAGCTCTAAACCCATGTGAATGGGTTTGAAGCAAGAGTTCTCCACATGGAGCAGAGGTCTGGCCACTGTGAAAGAATGTAGGGACCAAGAGACTCAGAAGTTGTGATTTTCCAGTCTTGCGCATTTCTACAATGGATGTGAATAAGCTGCCAGGGTCCCTGGCCTCCAGTGTTTGTGTCCTGTGTGTTGAAGCCCCAGAAGCTTTCCCACTGCACAAATGCCATCATTAAAAATTTGGAATGCCGCCCGTTGTCTTTCTGGATATCCTCCTGAGGAGAAAGGTTTGGCTCATATTAGAATGAATGGTGGAATGGCACAAGGCACAGATCAGCTGAGACCACCAGGTTGTGTGGGGGTGGCGGTGGCAGTGGTGGTATATTATCTAAAAAGAATATAAAACAATATAGAACTTGAATAAAGACAACAGAGCCTGAAATTTTTTGTGCCTTGATGCAAGCAGAAGGCATCGAGTCATCTATGTTACAGAAGAAAATGGAACCTTTTAATAGGGCTTAAACAAAGGGAGTCAAGTGAGGTGATTGGGCGAGAGACCTAAGGTAGTGAGGTCTGTGCAAACATCCATGATCAAAGTTCTCCAGTGTCTCAGTAGTCAAAGTCCTTGGGAGCATTCAGTATAAATGTTTGGGTGTCTTCAGATGCATTAGTGTTTTAAAGATTCCATGCTCTACAGCCTTATCTCTTTTACAACATCCTGTGTTTTCTGAAGGCAGCGCCAGTGCTGAGCTGGGTCTCCAGTGAGAATAATGTCTCTGCTGACAAACAGGTTGGGCTCTGGGCAAGTCATGTCTGAGTTTAACCTGACACATAGAGCTAATGTTCTTGCTTTCATTTTCTTTCTCTCTGTGCATAGCCACTGAATCTCTAAGTTGCTGATTTATTTTGAGGACATTTTCTGTGTCCACTGTCTGAATCTCCTAATCTGGTCATGATGCCCACATCTTCATGTATTTCCTTGGGATGTCTTCAGAGTCATTGATTTTCCAAGATGGCAAAACGAGGGCTGTCAACCTGGTTAGAAAGCCAGAAACTTCCATAGCTCTGGAAGCCACAAGTCCAAATTCAAGGGCTTGTGATTTCCAGCATGGTGGGATTCTCTCTGCAGCCACCAGGTAAGGACCCTTCCTTGTATCTTCCAGCTACTTGTGGTTTCTGACACTGTATGCATTTCGTGGCTAGTGGCTACCTCACTCCCATCTCCCTCTGTTGTCACATGGTCTTGCTCACTGTGTCTTACATGGTATTCTCCTGAGTATCTGTGTCCAGATCCAAATTACCCTCTCTGTAGAGGGTAAACTCTCTCATATGACCTCATTTTAACTCAACTATATCCTCAAAGATGCCATTTAAAATATGATGAGAATCATAGGAACTGTAATTATGAGTGAATATATCTGTTTCGTTCATTTGATTTTGTTTTCTTTTAATCTTTTTATGTATTTGGTTCAGGGTTTCCCCAGTGCTGGGATTACAGGCATGTGCCACCATGCCTTTTCTTGGTGGCCAGCTCCGCATGCTAAGGGACAGGGACAGCATGGCATGTGGTGCTGGAAATCAAATGCAGGTCCCTGCACTTGCCAAGAAGGCACTGAGACCACTGAGCTATCTTGCTGGCCCTAGTAGTGAGTATATCTTTTTTGGAAGTCACAATTCATCCCATAAAACCCATCAGTATAGTTGTGTGTGAGGTAGGCTGTTAATATAGTCCCCATATTTCTGACTTTTCACCATATCAGGACTTACTTAATATCAGTGAATTCACAAGCTACATCAGTTTCATTGTCTTTTCTGAGCACTTCTGGATTCACTTGGTAATCATAACCATGGCAATTGCAATTTCTTTATTCTATTCCAATCCTAATTACTAACATCAAACACTTAGCTCTTTTAACTCTCAGCCACATTCTACACAAATGATAACGTTCAGGATTCAGAAAAAAAAAAGTGGGGATCAAAAAGACTGTAGAAATAATATGAAGAGCAAAGTCAAAGAGCTAATACAATTGCAAAGGAGTCACGACAGGTGTTCAAGTATTTGACTAATGAATTAGATCCAGCAGTCAAGGTGAAAGAATGTGATCAGCTTCGATGTGGAGGGTATCAAATGTCACGGGGTTTGTGCTGAGATGAAGTCTGGGGACAGATTTAAAGTTCAGATCTTGGCCATCCCCTGCTGTGTACACTAAGTGGTCAGTGAAACTGTGACATTAGCATGTCAAGCTTGTGGTCTTCAGGTGTCTTTCCTCTCATATACCTTGGATTGAGTACTGCACCCTTTGTTGCTCTGGTGGGCTTGGTAAGTTCACATGCCTGGTATCTCTGTTACGGTTTGATAAACCCATGAATCTATGTGATTTAATTAGATAAAGACATGGTGGTAATTTTTATGGCACAAATATTCACTTATTAGATTAAGCCTTATGATAATGCTGTGTATGATCGTTCACTTATATAGACAAGACGTGAAGTCATCCTACCTTAGCGTTTGTGCCCAAATTGGAAAGACTCTAAACAAGCTCCTGCCAGAGGCTGCTGATCTATATAGTAGCCCTTTCTCAGTTGCAGCTTTTTCTATCACTGCATTGCTCAAAAATCATGTCTGTGAAAGGAATTCTCGCTACTTTTTCTTGAAGCTCAAGCTCTGCCCGCTGGCTATGCTTGCCTTTCTAGCCTGGCCTCTCACCACCCCTCATTTGAAAACCCTGTGCTGTGCTCACACTGATCTACACAGTGTTTCCAAAACATTTCCTCTGCGTATCTTATCAGAGTCCCTTTTGGCTTGACTTATCTACCACCACTTTAGCCCCACATACAATCTAGCCAGTAGCTCATCTGAAAGCCACTGCCTGAGTCTGGCACTTGGCCACCTGGGATTTTTCTCTTCTCTGACCTCTGTACCACTTAGACTTACAGCCTAATGTGTCAATGATCCCAACATTGCTTTTGTCAAGAATAGTTAATGTTCATTAAGAACTCATATAGCTTCATAACTGGATACTTTGCACACAATACCTTATTAACTCTCACTTCAGTGCCATGTATTAGAGACTCTTATCTCCCCAAAAGGAGGATTAAGATGCTGTGGCAGGGGCCCGGCAGGATGGCTCAGTGGTCTAAAGCACCTGCTTGGGAAAGCTTGGGTGGCTTCAAGGACCGCGGTCCGATCCCCGGCACCACATGCTGCGCCAGCCCTGCCCTCAGGGTGGGCTGAGCCGGCCATGAAAATGAGTGAATAAACAAAGGTTCTCAAACAAGATAAATAAATAAATAAATAAATAAATAAATAAATAAATAAATAAATAAAAAAAATTTAAAAATCTTAAAAAAAAAAAAAAAGATGCTGTGGCTATAAGAGCTAAATGGCTTGTTCAAGGGCTCATAAACTAATGGTAGATGGAACCAGGAGGCACACCAGGTTTTTAACTTCAAAATTTGATCGCATTTTCATTTCCATAATTAAAGCACAAACGTCCTGAGCAATGAGACTGTACCAGAAAAGTCTGATAATCTTGAAGGTAACTGATCCTGTTTGAGGATCAATAACACAATAGTCACTGTGAGGCTCAGGCAGCCTTCAGACTTTCCAAAGCCACAAGTCTTTGTGTTAATTAAAGATACAACAGTTCTGAAGTCAGTCCCGCAGTCTCCCAGCCCCTCCACTATAAGAACTACACTTCCTTCCAGCCTCAACTTGAATCTGTGGCTCAGGTCAGGCACAGAATGGAAGCGCCAACAAATAGAATATCCCAATTAGTAGAATGATGAATATTAAGGTTCATCTTATAGGCAGCGTTGATCTGTAACACCAGTCTTACAGAGCTGATGTTTGCAGAGGTCATGGTTTACACTGGAAGCTCCACGCATGTGCCACATGAGAACCCGCTGAGTGCTAACCAGTAGAAATCTTGTTTTTATTGGCCAATCATTTCAACACAAGTTTGCTACCTATATTTGTTGATGGAGAAGAAACCTTAACTCTTATCTCAAGATGACAAATCTTAATAAGCTGGAGACAGAAAGGAACATAACTTTTTTAAACAGATGCATTATCATGGCCCTGTTAGTAGAAAATGTCATTGGCATGGAGGAAAACTTTGTCTTTACATTTCATTTATAATTTTAAATGTATATTTATTTTTGCCTGGTTTCATTGTTACAGAAAATGTCTCCCTACCTCTCCCAGCCAATATGCTTTAGTTTGTTGGCTGCCCAGGGAATAGCTCCTGTTCCAGACCCAGTTGCTCCTGTCCCTTAGAAATGGGCCAGTGACTGTGACACATAGCTGGTCGCTACGATGCACATTGTATAAACCAGTGCCCCATTGACATCCTTCCTGCTTCTGCGCATCCTGCTTGATTATCTCATCGAAGCCCTAGATCACCAGAGATCAGGGCCTACGATTCTCGGAATGATCCCAATCTGTGGCCATGGATGTCAATAAATCTGCCTCGAAGTCCTGAGTGTCATTTTCATGTTTCTACTTGCTGTCGCATCATGCAAAGCACGTTCACCCAAGTCTAACAACGAAATTTTTTTTTTTTTTTTTTAATTTGGAAGACAAATGGTTTCAGGAAACACACTGCAGAAAGTAGCAGTGGCTTTCCATCCACAGAGTGTCAAAGGGTGCTCCAGACATGTGTGGCTGATAAAAGCCTGGCAGGTAGGGGTTTTCAGTAGTGAGTCTCTGAAGCTGGTGAAGAAAGTAGAGGTATGTACGAGGCATTGCTAGACTATTCTTGGCAGCCACAGGGCCTCGTGGAGACACTTGAGTAGATTGCCAGGATATCAGCTGGCTGCCAGATCATGCTGTGAATGACAGTACCCAACATCCCAAGTAATCAGACATAGATTGGCCCACTGCCCCCACACCTGAAATGACCAACGCACAAGGAGCTGGCTGTCAATGTAACTTGTGCATGGCTATGGAAGCCTGAATGCTTAGTTCTACTCATCTTGGTGGAGGTGGCTGGGTAATTTCCTAGCAGCAATGATCTGCCTCCTGCCACTGCCATTATCTGGTCCTTGAACTCACTTTTCTTTGCACTCTGCTGAATTACACAGGCAATTGCTACAAACCAAGGCTTCCTTTGGTCAGACCAAGGAACCTGGAGACCTCTACCTGGTCACGAGACAATTCTATAAATGGGCTGAGGGCTCAGTCCACACCTCTTGTCCTTGGAGCCCAAAGCATGAAAGCTGACCGTTCATGAAAAGGAAGAGGAAAACCGTGGAACCAGCAGAGCTCCTCAGGCCTTCCTTCCCTACTTTGTGATACCAGATATGTGCTCATAAAAGGGGACATATTTTTGATATATTGGGAAAAGTCATTTCTTCCCCTCTTGAAAAATGTGTTTCTTTTTTCTCACCACAGCTGGGTGTTTTGAATATGAATAAATCACCAGGAATTTGGCAGTAACCATATATTCATAAATACACATGAAATTTGGTGGAGTTTAAAGAAAAATAGAATTGAAAGAGCATATTGTCAAGTGTAGGTCCAGATGTACCTTGAGACAAAAACTGAGTTTGTTTCTAATAGGTTCATTTGCTTTGCAAGGATAGGTGCCAAGCACAAGGCCCTAGGATGTAGGTACGAGCACAAATACTCCACACCCACAGCCTGGGAGGGAGGCGGAGAGGATCTTTCTTCACGCCCGGAAACAGAAGCGACAGGATTCACATTCAGATGCAGGTTGCTCTTACCCCAGATGTGCATTTTGCGTCCTCACACCAGATGGCAGATATTTTGCTGCAAGATCGAGCAAAATGCAGAACATCTGGCCCCTCCCAATGGCTCCCTCTCAGAGACTGGGACCAGATCTGGTATGCAAGAGAGGGAACTTGCTGAGGCACTTCTGGCCCCTCTCCTGGCACATAAATTCTGTCATCTGACACTTCATTAGACCCCTCTCCAGATAGTGTGATTTCTCCTCTGCTGTGGCAGAGCTGAAATTAAATCTTTGAAATGCGTCTGCGGACTCCAGAGATCATGTGGCATGTGCCAGTAGTGACTTACCCCTCTCTAAGCCTGGTTTGCAGATGCCCGGAGCAGGAGCTCAGCAAGGAGGGCCAACTAGGAATGTCTGTTCCTGGTTGCAGCTCTCAGTCATGATCTAGAGCTGGCCTGTCATGTGACATCATGCCTAATTTGCATATTCATACTTCCTGTGAGTCAGTAATGCTTACATTGAGCATGTGATACCATATGATAATGATGAACTGTATATCACACCCCAGTCCCTTCTCCATCTGGGCAGTGTTGTCACAGGCAGTGTGGAGAACCTGAGTCTTCAGATGCCCATCTTCTCTCTCCCAGGCACTCAGGCCCATGAAGTTTTCCTTCTCCTCTACATAGATCCTTCCTACCTCCCTGGAGAGATGTCACAGCACTCCCTCCCTCTGTACCTTCTGCCACCTCTCACGCTCCTCACTTGAGCCTTAATATATGTTTATTAGATTCCCCTGAGCCTAATAAGCAGCTCCCAATCCTGGCTCCAGCCTCTGCTCTGTACAGTTGAACGCTGCTGCTACTACTGTCCTTGTTGCCATAATCCCTCCTATCGAGTGAGCCACTCCCTAATTTTATTCTCCCTTGTTTCCTCTAATCTCCATCAGCCCCGAGGGCCTGTGGCCAGTGCTCTTTTGGTTGGGTCTGTACCTGCAAGCTATGTCCTGGGCAGCCATCCACAGCCAGTGTGCCGCTGCTCCCAAACAGCCCTCGTCCATTCTCCTCTGCGCTCTGGCCTATCAGGCCCTGGGTCTGTCCTGATTTGTCCAGCAGCCCAGCACTGTTCTGCAAGTCCTCAGCTTCAACAGTGGACCCTGGACATTTCCTTCTCCATGAGGAAAGGCATTTCTAACTTCTGTCCAAAATGTACCTCTTTGCTTGTCCCCCAAACCTTCTCCAACTCGAATCTTCTCCCTCAGTGAAAACCAGTCATGTTTATTTAGCTGCTAAGACCACCATTTTGGAACTGTCCTTGATATTTCTTGTTTCTCCTTTCAAATAATCCCCATAGACAATCCACAATGAACCCTACTGTGCCTGTCTTGCCCCAGCCTCCCAGGCCCTACCCAGATCAGCAGCCTACTGACTCCTGCAAGATGTCCATCAGCCCCAGGGCGGCCTTGGCAACAGCTCTCCAAGGTCTTTGTCCCTTGTTTAGAGCTAACTAAAATCTTTTATCTTCAAAGCTAGTTCTTTATGTCCCTAGTCTTATGCCACTTTGTTCGGGGGGTTCCCTGAATTGGCTGAATAAAGAGACAACTGTCCCAGTCCCTACTTGTGCCCTACATCATCCTTAGAGCTCCCTTTTCATCTACCTTTTGACAAACTTTGGATTGCCTTCACTGATCCACCTTCCTAAACACCAGGGAAGCTACTCAATGGCAAAAATCTTACATTTTTCTCACTGCTGTGTCCCCATGCCTGGAATCATGCATAGGACACTGTGGGTGCTCAACATATATTTTTGAATGGAACAGGAAAATGTTCCAATTAATTGATCATTTGTGGGCCCCATTGGCATGTAAATGTCCAATACAACAAGGCAGGTCCTCATGCAAACCCAGAATCCTTCCCAGCAGCTATGTCCTGAGCTGCTCCATCAATCATTCTTCCTGAATTTGTACATTTAGTTCCTACCACTGAGCCATCCCTGCTCCTCCTCCCCCTCCTCCTCTTTAGCTTACTGCATCCATTGTGCTTCCTTTGTGCCTCCAAGAGCCAAGCCCAGCTGCCCCTCCCCAGAGGGCTTCCCTCGGACCCCTCTGCATGCTTGTCACGGTACAGGGCCCCAGCTTGCACTGCCAAAACCCTCAATTCCTTTCTTAGGTCCAATCCTATGACACATTTTCCGAGCATCCTCTGTGTCGCAGGAACCAGGATCAGCCTCAGAGAAGGCACCACCAGCTCCCCAAGTTGTTCATCACCAGGATGCCTCAAAGAATTCCTTCTGCAACCGCTGAGGGGAGCTAATTGGTCCGTTTTCAGCTGCCCACCCACCAGGTTCTTTGCTTCAGCTCTCATGAAGCAGTTTTTGCAAACAGCTCTCCTTGCCCACTGCGCCCCTCCATGGGGTCAGTGTCTGTTGTACCTCAGGTCTGGTTAATCAGCACTGTCTTTCTCCCTTTAAGATAAAATCTACAGTGCTGAAAAGGCCTTTGACAAAGTCCAACACTCATTCATGTTCAAAGTCCTGCAGAAAATTGGAATAGAGGGTCTCTACTTCAACCTGATAAAAGCCATCTACAACAATCCAACAGCTAGCATAATTCTAAATGGGGAAAAACCGAAGTATTTTACTATCAAATCTGGTACAAGACAAGGATGTCCCCTATCGCCACTCCTATTCAATATAGTTCTGGAATCATTAGCTACAGCCACTAGACAAGAAAGAGAAATAAAAGAAATAAGAATAGGTAAAGAAGAAGTAAAACTATCACTATTTGCAGATGACATAATAATCTACTTAGAAGACCCAAAGAACTCCACCAAGAAGCTACTGGAACTAATACACAAATTTAGTAGCATAGCAGGCTACAAAGTTAACACACAAAAGTCACTAGAATTCCTCTACACAGATAACAAACACACTGAGAGAGAGATTAGAGAAAGAGTACCTCTTACGATAGCACTGAAGAAAATGAAATACTTAGGAATTAACCTAACAAAGGAAGTAAAGGCCTTTCAATGAAAACTATAGTACTCTGAAAAAAGATATCTTAGAAGATCTCAGAAAATGGAAAGATATTCCCTGCTCCTGGATAGGAAGAACCAACATTGTTAAAATGGTCATACTCCCTAAACTGTTGTACAGATTTAATGCAATTCCTATCCAAATACCATCAACATACTTCACAGACGTGGAGAAATCACTCCTAAAATTTATTTGGAACCAAAAAAGACACAGAATTGCAAAGACAATTCCGGGCAAAAAAAGCAAAGCAGGAAGCATTGCTGTTCCTGACCTAAAGTTATACTATAAAGCTACAATAATAAAATCAGCATGGTACTGGCAAAAAAAAAAATAGATCTGAGGATCAGTGGAATAGTTTAGAAGATGCAGAAGCAGATACAAACACACTCAGTCACCTTATCTTTGACAAAGGGGCCAAACACGCTTCCTGGAAGAAAGATAGACTCTTTAACCAATAGTGTTGGAAAAATTGGATCTCTACATGCCGACAACTAAAACTTGACCCTGCTCTATCACCATGCACTAAACTAAAGTCAAAATGGATTAAAGATCTAAATACTTGGCCCAGCGGGATGGCTCAGTGGTCTAAAGCAACTGCTTGGGAAAGCTTGGGCGGCTTCAGGGACTGTGGTTTGATCCCTGGCACCACATGCTGTGCCAGCCCTGCCCTCGGGGCAGGCTGAGCCGGCCATGAAAATGAGTGAATAAACAAACAAGGGTTCTGAAACAAGAAAAAAATAATAAATAAAATTTAAAAAAAGATCTAAATACTAAAAGAGAAACGTTGAATTTCTTGGAAGAGAAAGTGGGAGAAAATCTTGAAGACATTGGGGTAGGGAAAAGATTCATGGACAAAAATCAAAATGAACATTTAACACTTGAAAGCATCAACAAATGGGACCTCCTCCAGCTGAGAAGATTTTGCACGTCAAAAGAAATTATCAACAGAGTGAAAAGACAACCTACAAATTTCAAAAAGATTTTAACTAATAAGAACTCAGACAAAGGTCTTCTATCTAGAATCTATAAAGAACTGAAAAACATCAGGGTCCCAAAATTCAAAGACCCAATCCAAAAATGGACATCTGAGATGAACACACACTTCTCAGAGAAAGAAATTCAGCAAGCCTATAAATACATGAAGAAATGCTCCACATCGCTAGCCATCCATGAAATGCAAATTAAAACAACACTTAGATACCATCTCACCCCAGAAAGAATGGCCATCATAAAGAAATCAACTAGCAACAAATGCTGGAGGGGCTGTGGAGAAAAAGGAACCCTTCTCCACTGCTGGTGGGAATGCAGATTGGTGCAGCCATTTGGAAAGCAGTGTGGAGGCTCCTTAAAAAACTAGAACTGGAAATCCCATTCAATCCAGCTATCCCCCTACTGGGTATTTTCCCAGAAGAACTGAAAACACCATACCATAGCGATATCTGTGCACCTATGTTTGTAGCAGCCCAATTTGTAATAGCCAAATCCTGGAAACAACCAAAATGCCCATCATTTGAAGAATGGTTTTAAAAAAATGATATTTTATACAATGGAATATTACTCAGCTATAAAGAATGATAAACTGGAAGACTTCATATATAAATGGATATATATTGAGCATATACTCATAAGTGAAATAAACCAGACCTACATTTGTAAATATTGTATAGTCTCCCTAGTATAAGAAATCTAAAGAAGAAATAAAAATGGAAAGGAATAACACAGCTGAATGGAAATAAAAGATTTTTGAAGCAACACTAAAACTATGCTTGGAATCCATGTCATTTGGGACTTTTAGATGTGTGCTGCTTCTATTGTAAACTCAGTTATTGCTATGCTCTCTCTCAAGTAAATGATTGGTTAACCAAAAGATCAAAAAAGGGTATTAATTGAGAATAAGAGACTAGGCGAAATACTATAGGCTTGACAGGCTGCAATTTTGTACAGCCTTAGATTTCTAAATGTCTGTGTAAAAATGTGTAACTGCTTTTATCACAATCTGTAGAGAGTTATTAGAATATTAATGATTGAAGGAGTATACCAATGTCAAGCTAAGTCTAAAATGTATGATATTTAGAAAGGCAGTGAAGTTGAGCTCAATTACCTATGTTATGAAGTAATTGTATCATGAAGCTTTTCTGCTTGAGGGTTGAGAATGTAAGCTAATAGACCAAAAATTGGACAAAAAGAAGGGCTATGAGGATAGCCACCATTTTGGCTCTAGCCCCTCAAGGTCAATGAGGACTCAGGACATAAGAGAACCTGTGCTGTAACGTCCTATAACTCAGGGGTTTCTCAAATTTTCTGGTCAAGGAGATTATGGGACCTCAGAGGAAAGGGATAAGTGAAGTATAGTGTGCCTAGGGAGAGTCACTTTGGGAGAAAACGTTCTCTCAGGCTTTCACAGAGGGCAAATTGGTCAAGCATTGTCCATGACTCGTCCCAATGGTTGACACTGACAACAATTCTACAAAGCACTGCATATGGTTTCAAAGTTAATCCTGAGGAGATTTGACCCTGGAAAGTACAAATGATGAAAGTTTTGTTAGACAGGTCTTGCTTTGGCTTACACTTGATCACCCAGCAGAAAATCTTAATTATGAGGCATAAAATGCAGAGATAGATTAGTACAATGAGCTGTAAGAGGCTTAAATCAACAGCCCTCAACATTGCCAGTTTCACCGGTAACCCACTGCAATTATGAAACATTGAACTATATATGCAACTACTTCCTCCTAGTTCAAAGAGAAGAAAACTTTTTCTTCTCTTTTCCTATTTTTTCCTCCTCCTTTTTTTTTGAACCAATATCAATTAGAAAATTTGTCACATCTGCACCCTGTGCTCTGTGTAACATTTGTGAGGACAATAATATGCAGTGTCTCAACTATTATGAATGTGCTACTAACATGTTTTGAAACTCTCATATTGCTATTTCTTATTAAAAGTAATACAAATTAAAGTTAAAAAAAAAAAAAGATAAAAGCTACAGAAATTTCCTCCTGCCCAAGGTGACCTGGGGGACTCCTGGAAGGCCCTGCAGTCTAGCTCCCCTGCCCTATCTGAATTTCTCTCTCTCTCTCTCTCTCTCTCTCTCTCTCTCTCTCTCTCTCTCTCCTGATTCATAGTGATCCTCCTGCTTATACCTCCAAAGTGCTGGGATTACAGGAGCGCGCCACCACACCCGGACTCTATCACCAGCTCAGCAGGATTGAGAGCAGGGCCAGTGTGGCTGGCAGGGCCAGGAAGCAAACCCTGATCCCTGAGCTTCCCTAAGCAAGCACTTAATCCACTGAGCTATACTGCCAGCCCTCCTATCTATTTTTTTTAAATTTTAGACTATTTTACTTATTTGGCACAGGGTTCCATTATGTACCTTGTACTCATAGTGATCCTCCTATGTCAGCCTCCTCAGTGCTGAGATTACAGGAATGTGCCACCATGCCCAGTTGCAGTGGCTGGCATGGGGCACCAGATTGCAGGGAAACACAGTATGTGCTACTGGGTCTCAAACTCAAGTCCTTTTGCTTGCCAGGCAGGCGCTTACACTGGCAAGCTATCTCCCCAGCTCTGCCACTACCTGAATCTGTGAGCTGTCCCCTAGTGTGCCACAAGCATCACACAGACTTCTCAGATATTTTGAGAAAAAAAAAATCACACTTCTCCTTCCATACTTTTACTTTGTGCTTTTACTTTGAACTGAGTTTTATAAGAGCTCCTTTTTATTTATTTTTAAGAAATAACAGATGTTCTTCATAGAAAATTTAGAAAGGAGGAAAATTCTAAATATTCATGATTTTGCCCACTAATGGCCAACTGCAACCATCTAATCACTTAGAATCAATTGCAGTCAAGTATGACTTTTACTACACTGATTCATTTCTGAGCATGTGCATCTAGTATACTTTAGTCACATGAATTGATAGCTATTTTCACAGCATTCTGTAAACTTGGCTCTTACTCCAAGTCACACCTAACAGAATCCCTCTCTAGGAAGGGTTTAAGAGGCCATGAAGCCAACCGGAGTTGCGCAATAAATGTGTGCTTGATTAAATGGAAAAAAAAAAAAAAGTCATGTTAAAGCGCAAATGACACAAAGCCAAAAACATGACTCTGGTATAAATATATAGTGAGAATCTGTCAAGGTTTATACAACCCATTAGTGAGGGACCCAGCAGGAGGATGATGCTGGCTAAAAGGAAAATAAACAAGGATGAGATAAGACTGCTGACTTAGGTGGAACACTGGTTAAGGTCCTGAGTCCAGGGCAATGCAGCAGTAATGTTAGGTGCTCTCTTTCCTACCCAAGAGCTATAGCTTGCAGCCCATCAGGCTTCTGCATGTTAATTTCTAACTATATGGAATGTGGTCTGTGCTCAAAGCAAGCATAATGCACCCAGAGAGTGGCCCTAGGAATGTGAGTCTTCAAGCATTCTCTGCAAAGGGCCAGTACCGTTCTGTCTTAAATGTCACCATTTCTGCAGGCCATAGAGTCTCTGGCACAAGGACTCAGCTCATCATTGTAGGGCAAAAGCTGAACTGGACAACATACAAATGGCCGTGTCTTTAAAACTTTACTGGGGCTCGGGAGATTCAATACCCGGTTCCACAAAATAAATAAATAAATAAATAAATAAATCCTTATTTATAAAACACGGGCCTCCAGGGCCAGATGACAGACCTCTGCTCTACTCAGCCAGAAGCAGCTGAGGCAAGCTTGTTACTCAACACCCCACTTGGCTTTAAAACTTGCAGCATTTGCAGCCAAATGGGTACACTGAGGTCATAATGTTAACTGAAATAAATCTGGCACACAGCCTTAAGCATCACACAGTTTCTTTCATATGAGACACCTCAATTGTAAGCAAAATAAATTAATAAATAAAAGGTAACATGAAGTAGGGAACTAGATCTTTATCCAAGGAGAAGAGGCTCAGGAGATAGAGGATGAGGGGGAAGAGAGGAGGAAAGGGAATGAAGACGTAGCATGTACATGCACCAGCTCCGCGGGGCATGGAAGCATTATGTTCTGCCAATATATAGTAACAAGAGTGCCAGGTATGGTGGCACACACCTATAATGCCAGCACTTAGGAGGCACAGCCTGGAGAGTTGTGAGTTTGAGGCCAGCCAAGACTACAGAGCAAGACCTTGTCACAAAAACAAAATAAAAGTAATAATAAACGTATTATTATGGCAAAAAGTGTATGTAATAGCCAGGGATGGTGGCAAATCTGTTATCCCAGTACTATGAGAGACTAAAGCATGAAGATCACAAGTTCAGTCTGAGCAACTTAAAGATATAACATGATTCTACTGCAAAATTTTAAAAAATAAAATAAAATTTAAAGGCCTGGAGATACATAGCTCACTATAAAAAGTCTAGATTCAATCCCCAGTACCACCAACAAAAAATAAGTAAATGCATACATAGTAAGATTTTATCTTCTAATTTTTAGATAATATGTACTAAGTTTTGTAGTCCTATCTCTTAGGTATCAGTTCCCAAGACTTTATTAATAAATTCAGTAGTAAAATATTTTCTAGTTCAATAATATGTAACATTCTAAGGAGTCACCTAGAGAGAAAACATTCTCTCGGGCTTTCACAGAGGGCAAACCAGCCAAGCGATGGCCATGATTCATCCAGATGGCTGACACTGAGAAAAGATCTACAAAACGCTGTATGTGGTTTCAAGGTAAATCTTGCTAGGATTTGACTGACCTTGTCATGTACAAAAGTTACATGTTTTGTTATATAGGTCTTGCTTTAACCTGGCCTTAACCATCTGGCAGAAAAGTTTAACCACAAGACATAAAAAGTAAAGCCAGATTAGTATGCTGAGCTGTAAACAGCTCAAGTCAGCAGCTTCTGACATTGCCAGTTCTGCCGATAACCCACTACTATTATGGCCTATTGGACTATGTATGCAACTACTTCCTGTTAGTCCAATGAGAAAATATTTGTACCAATAGTGTTTAGGAAAGTTATCATGTCTGCATCTCGTACTCTGAGCAACGACTATGAAGACAATATACATTGTATTAATTATTGTGGCTGTCCTAACGTGTTTTGAAGCTATCTCATTATTATTTCTTATTAAAAGTAATAAAAATAATATGTAACATTGATGTATAAGTAGCTTACATTTTAATGCATTAGTTTATCTTAATTGGTAAATAAAATTGTGTAAATGTGTCATGTACATTTGTGGAATAGATAAAGCTAGTCAGCGCACTACTTCATACTCTGTTTCATTGGGTGCAAGGTGGAAGAATAAAATGCATTTTCATTGGCCATAGTCATCATGACATGCCATAGATCTCTTGCTCTTATTCCTCTTCTTTAACTAAAATTTTGTGTACTTTGACCACTATCTCCTGAGCCCTCCAGCCTCTAGTAACTATCTTTCTATACTAATTTTGAGTCCAAATTTTTTAGATTCCGTGTTTAAGTGAGAACAGTACTTAAGATTGATACATAACTTATGCCGATTTTTAATATTAAAGTCATGCTGCTTTAGCTTCAAATAACAAAGTAGTCAAATTCTCCTTCCTTTCCATAAACACTCAAGAATTTCATGCTGGCAGAATTTGGGGGACACATGAGGTCTGCTTATCCTGTTCACATAAATGGGGCTCTGAGGAGTTTCATACCATTCTGGGTTACATAAGTATGTGAGCAGACATTGTGCACAGGGGTATCATTAAAGTAAAATCCAGAAACATTAAAGTAGAACTAGAACCAGGCTTGCATGATTCTACTGTGAAATTCAATATAAGCACTTCTGCTTTAATAAAACTACACTGTTAGGGCTGGGACTTCAGCTCAGTGGTAGAGTGCTTGTCTAGCATGGCTAGGTTGCTGGGTTCAATCCCTAGCACTGCAGAAACAATTAAAAATCACTGCATTATCCTTAATTTTTAGGTTGAATTCATTTTTTTATGTTGAATTCATATTGTTCACTCATTATTTTATATTTCATTTATCAATTTGGTACAAATATTATGAGCATGTTTTTTTTACACATTTTTCATGCTTGCATACATTAGTAAATAGCAGGTTACAAAATTTAAAGCTGGGTAAGGTGGTGCATGCTTGCAACCCCAGATAGAGACAGGAAGATTGCAAGTTCACATGCAGCTGGCATGATTTAGTGATGATTTCGTGAGATCCTGTTTCAAAATAAAAGCTAAAATGGGCTGCAGTTTATCTCAGTGCAAGGTCCTGGGTTCAGTCCTTAGCACCTCCAAAAATTATTATTCTTTAATTCAACATGGGAGTTTTCAGAATTATAGACTTTGCCTTTGTGTGTGATAAATGCCACATATATTAGAGCTACCGCTGGCTCAGAAAAAATATGCAGGTTTGCTTCCCAGTACATGATATGGTATACTCATCCCTCTTCCCTCTTTGCCTTTGATTAGTCTCTGAAAGTTTCTTCAGTGTTCTTCCCACAGATGAGCTGACAGCTTTCAGATAGCTTCCCCCACCCCCAAATATGAGAGCTTCTAATTAGGTACGTGTAACAACTGTCAAAAAACAGGAGCACCAAGAGTATTTATTTAAAACTGGGTCACTCCAAGGTTTGTTGTAGCATTGCCTCATATAACACACTCTGTTTGGAGACTTTTTTATTCATTATCTTCTGCCGCTAAATACCTAAAGTGTTGATGGACTTCTAGTCTAATTTCACAGAAGTTAATTTCCCAAGAAGAGATGCACTGATTCTCAAGGATTTGGATGCACAATACCAGCATTTTCCACCAACCTGGCCTTTCTCACACACTTAAAAGGTGTCGTTGACACCACTGTTCTAGCTTTGTCTTTGGAAGAATCTACACACTCCCTGGATTTTATTGGTGGGTTTTTTCCTAGAGCTATTTTATTTTGAACCAAAAATTAATCAGTGCATTTCTTTTAAGGATTTAACCTGTGGAAGGAATCAAATAGATTTGCTCCTTAGTTGCCAACAGATTTTGCAAATTAACTAAAATCCTTAATTACATTGCATGCCTGAGTTCATATTTCATGAGATCATTTAATTAATCATGTTTATTGCATAAGTGTGGTCATTTCTTTGTCTTTAAACAGTAATTCTTTACATGGTCCTTTGCCACGTGTACCTACTGTGTCCCTTAGGAGATAGGGCAGATGCTTCTGTACCTTGAAAAATGGCCTGGTGAAGCCCACAGCTCTTAACCAACCAATATCAAGTCATTTGAGAAGGACCAGATAGGTACATGGTGAAATGAGTTTTTGTCACATTCTGTAAAATGCTACTGGCCCCAATGTTTAAATGTGGTCTTTTCAAATATTGCATAAGTACTTCAGAAATCATATGATCAACTCAGGGGAAAGGGGTTGCCCCTAAAGAGGATCATATCTACTCAAAATGATTACTTGAAAAATAACAAGTAATTGGTGTGAATGGGTACAGATAATTCTGTAGTTGATTCTCATGTCGTGCTTTTCTTAGAGTCCTGATATTATTTCCTTGTAATAATGTGGTGAATGGATGTATAAAGAATAACTAAAAGTGTATTTTTTAGCAAGAGTATTTATTATTCCAATAGAACATAAGCTGGTTAATGTATTAATATTATCCCTTGAGCCAGGCGTGGTGGTGCATGCCTGTAACACCAGCACTTGGGAGGCTGAGGCAGGAGTATCAGTATGAGTTCGAGACCAGCCTGCACTACAAAAGTGAGTTTAAGGCCAGCCTGAACTGCATAGCGAGACCCTGTCTCAAATATATATATATATATATATATATATATATTCCCCCTTAGTTATTGGGGAAAGATCAGACTCACCATCTCCCAAACTAGTGGATGACAAAGGCTTAGATATGTACCAGGCAGCATTTAAACATTCATGTATTCCTCATAAGAACCACAAAAAAGTTATCCCTATTTTAAAATATAAAAAACAAGTCACCCAAGAATGTCCACTGTCTCTATTTCTACTCAGTATAGTTCTGGAAACATTAGCCAGAGCAATTAGACAAGAGAAATAAAAGAGATAAGGATTGAAAAAGAAGAAGTAAAATTATCATTTGCAGATGACATGATACTCTATATGGAGGACCCCCAAAAACTCCACCAAGAGACTTATAGATTTAATCATAAAATTCAGCAATGTAGCAAGATAAAAAGTCAACCTGCAAAAATCAGTGGCATTTTTGTACACAAACAATGAACATACTGGGAGAGAAATTAGGAAAACCACACATTTCACAATAACATACAAAAAATGAAATGTATAGGAATAAATCTCACAAAGGATATAAAAGACTTATATAGTGAAAATTGCAGTACTTTGACGAAAAAAAGGATTGAAGAGAATTTGAGAAAATGAAAAAATATTCCATGTTCCTCACCAGGAAGAACCAGCATTGTGAAAATGGCTAACATCAAAAAGCCAGCCAGTCACAAATGTTAGAGAGACTGAAAAGAAAAAGGAGCCCTGCTTCACTGTCGGTGAACATACAACCACTATGGAAATCAGTGTGGCGATTCCTTTAAAAGCTAGGATTGAAGGTCCCATTCAAGCCGGCTCCTGGGTATTTTTCCAGAGAAACTGAAAACCTCCTACCACAGCAGTCTATGTGCACCCATGCTTATAGCATTGCAATTTGCCATAGCTAAATCCCAGAAACAGCCTAGATGCCCATCAATTGAAGAATGAATAAAGAAGATGTGGCATTTTACACAATGAAGTATTATTCAGCTATAAAACAGGATAAATTTGAGTCTTTTGTCAGTAAATGGGGGCAACTAGAGAACATACTCTTAACTGAAACGAATCACACCTGCCTGCGCAAACATCATATTATCTCCTTAGTGCAAGAACCTGAAAGAGAAAATGGAATCTGAAGGACACAATACATACTGGGAAAAGGGACTGAGCTCATTCAAAAGGAAAGAATTATTGAGTGGAGGAGAATGACAAGATGGGGACTGGGAGAAAGAGATTTATCTGTGTATGTAAGCGGGATGATTTGGACAACTGTACTGTGTATTTCAGCTGGTCTATGGAAAGAAACAATTAGTGCTTTAATTTATTTTGTCTCCATTTTTGTTTGTACTTTTTCTCTTAATTTTTTATACATTTCTTTCTTCAATTTTGCATGCATATATCTGATAATATAAAGAACTGGTTAGAAGACAACATTATATATTACAACAAATACTGTGAAATTCATTTTACTTTGTTCAGTGGAGTTCTGTGTCACTTTTAATTTTTGTTTTAATTCTAATTTGTTCTCTCTTTAAAACATAAAAAGCAAGTCACCAAAAGTTAAGCAACTTTCCCAAGGATACAAAGTTAATCATCATCAGAACTAAGAGTTAAACCCAGGTTTCCTGACTCCACATTTCCAGCATCTTAAACCTGAAGTCAAGATTTTGTTCACAGCATTCAGAATTGTTGGATTTTCTTTGCCAAGTCACCCAGGATCTCTCTAACTTTATTTCACCCCAGGCCCTATTGATCCCACCTCAGTCTTCTCTATCTCAAGAACATATCACCAGAGTGTTGCTCAGGCCAGAGGATCAAGAATCCTTTGTGATCCCTCTCTTTCCAGAAAGCCTGGGCTGATCCAGTCCAAACTATCAGTGAACTGGTAGTGCAGCCCCTACTTTACTCAGGCATCTTCTCCTGCTACTTGTCATCTCATTTAACAGCTGGAAAGACTAACACTTCAACCAAACCATGACCCTCCAGGTTAATATCCTTTACAGGGTTCCCTTGGCAGCTAAAACAAAATCTAAGCTCTTTGTCTATCTGCTGATTCTGCCAGCATTATCTCCTGCCTACCCACACTCTTTGCTGTACCTGCTGCAATCTCTGTTATTATATGTCCGTGTTCGTTGGTAGGGTTGGCCTTATGCTAGTAGGTCCTCCTTGAACTCATCCATAAAGCCAGCCTGTGTCAACTTTGGCCTTAGATCAATGGTATCTTTTTCAGAAGATTTGATCCTCATCACCTTCTCCTTTTCTGACTCCAGTTCTTGTTTCTGTCTTTCATAGATAAAATAATCACAGGATATCATACATACTCCTTATATTTTGTGCATTTCCTCACCAAACTGTAAGCTCCATCAGAACCTAAAAATACATGTTGATGCCATGGATTCTTCAGGATCCAGGAGGGTAGTACCTGTTTGGCTTTGTCTAAAGGAATGCATCCATATAAGGCAGACACAGATAAACCATGAACCCTCGTCGCAACCCTAGGGGGCTGGAGAAGGAGAAGAGTGATACACTAACAGGGTGTCTCAGCCTCAGTGTGTACTGCCCGTCTTGTATGGCACCTTGTATGGAGGCTGTTGCCTTAATGAAGTCTGGGTAGACTGAAGAATGAAGGAAAGCCAACGATTGGAGGCTGGCTCTGGCTTGTGAAGCTGTCACATTCTTGCTCCTACTTATTCTTCGTGCTATGGACCTCATACTTCATTGCCCGGGAACATTTCTGAATACCCCATGCTTGTTTTTGCTGTTGTACACCCTACTCACTTGCCGACTCTTCATCTATCACAATGCTTCTCTTTGTCACATGGACTGCAGGGCCTTCCTCAATGCCCTGAAGAGGTTCAGATTTCTTCCCTCAGCACACAGAAAACTCTCATCCTATCTGCATGTGTCTCTGCTCCAGGCTGCTGGCCTCATGATGACAGGGATCTATGTACATCAAAGCTCACACTGGCCCTAATGCATTGAACATGCTCCTGGCAGGGACAAGAGACTGGTGATAGATGGGTGGGTGACGAGTGATGGGTGATGCATGGATGGATGGGTGGTGGGTGATTGATTGCAATAGAGAGAAAAAATTAGGATGCAGCTGAAAACAACTGATCCTAAAAAAAGAAACAGGCTAAAGGATATTAAAGAGATATCATAGATCAGACAGGAAAATTTCTGGGGCAAAGGTTCTTGAAATCAAAGCTGGGAAATAAGTATTTCTAACATACGATTATGAGTCCCCACACTGGCCAGGACCATAGGCTTTCACTCCAGACACCCAGCACGATGCCTGACACATAGGTTTCAAGCAACCCTGCGTCACTGACAGCCTAAGAAGGCCCCACTCGGGAGTGTTGATGAGCAGCACCAGTGCACCTGTTGTGTCTGGGCCATGATGTGAGGCCAGCCCAGAGGTCTTGCAGTGGTGACATGTGCAAGAAACTTACAGCACACTTGGTGGTACAGATGGGGCCTAACAAAGGGCCACATAAACTCAGGCTTCTGCTCCGGATTACATGCTTCAGCAGAATCCTGCCGTAGGCTTCCGAATCTGCCCCCAGTGAATTGCTTTCCTTATAAGACAGATTTATAAGAGGAAAATACAGCAAGTGATAAGTGACATGGGGACACATGTTAGGAGGTGGAAGAAGCCAACAAAGGGCAAAGAACAAGTTCCAGCATCCTCGAGCTCCTCACCCTCTAGGGTGGGCCCACCTTGCATGGGCTGCTTCGCAGAGCAGCTCTCTCTCGATGCCTCACCCAACCTAACCTCCCCAGGGCCTGATGGCACTGAGCTCTCTCTGAGCTAAACTACACAGACACCTTCATGTTCCCAGGTTCCCCTGTTAAGAGCTGGAAGGAGAAGGCTCGGGCTGGGGACGTTGGCATCATCACAGGGTAGAGCCCAGCTGTTCTGTGCATGTTTACTCTGAACCTGGTAGAATGACATCCAGGTTCCTTCAGATGGATTTCACTTTAGCTCACTGAAGAGCATGAGCAAAAGCTCCTTGGATAGACACCCACATCTGGGCCTCTGTCCTGCTCAACACCCCTCCTGCAGCTCCACCTCTCCCCTAAGTAGTCTCTTTGAAGTCACTTTGAAGGGGTGGCTTTGATGCTGCCTCAAGGTGCAAACAGCACTGTCCTAGGAGGAGGTTCCCACAGTGGCCTCCCTCAGCTCACCCCCTGTCGCAGTGACTCTAGACCAAGCCTCGAAGCTATAAGCACCAAACAGAATCCTGCCACCCAGCACCTCTTGCCAGCCCATCAGTCTTGGCTTTCCAAAGGAACTAGAAGGAAGGTTAAAATCACACTCAGAAATACTCCCTCCCCCCCGCAACATGAGCAGTCTTGATATTCCTTTTGTGACATTACTTTTATTTTTTATTTCATTTCCTACGCAGTTGGGGAGAGCTTAAAAAAGAGAAGCAATGGGAATAATAAAAACCATGCGGAGATTATTTCCCCAAAGTGGACAGTTTTTCAGAGGATGCCTGTCTTCTATTTCATCTGTGTTTTAGGAAGAAACATAAAAATTCCACCTATGTAGTAATTCCCACAATGCAAAGATTTTTCTATGTAAACAGCACCAAAGTGTTAGAATGAAGAAGGAACTAATTACTATATCATTTATAGAATTAGCTTTCAAATAATGCAGAGAGGAGCCCCCAAGAGAAAGAGAAATAGCACTCAAAGAAGACTGTGTGATGTGTAACCCAAAGTTTGGGACTGATGGTTTATACCCAGAGACTTTGTGGTCTAGAAAAGCGTATTTGCTCTCTGAGCCTCCATTTTCCCATCTACAAATCAAAGATGCAGTATCCACTTTAAAGGGCTATCTTGGTGCTCAAAAGGAAATAGTGTGGGTGAAAAGAACTTTATGCCATCAAGCTTGTGAACGTATCAATTGGATTACTGAGAGATTTAAAAGGCAATTTGGGGAGGCCAGGGAGATAGTTCAGCAGTCCTGGCAAAGCACAAGACCCCTGGTTCGATCCCCAATACCACCTGCCGTGCTGGCCCTACATCAGGCATGCCAGTACCATCCACCAAAACTGGACGTGGTGGCACATGCCTGTAATCCCAGTGTTAGGGAGGCTGAAAACAGGAGCAGTACAAGTCCAAGCTGTGTAGTGAGACCCTGTACCCCCCAGAAAAAAGGCAACTTGACCCCATCTGCTGTGAGTCCTGCTCCTCCGCCTCTGCTGTCCATCAGCTCTTTCCTCTACCACCTGACTTTTGCACCTTCCCTATCATACCAGCCTGATTCAATTTTGCTTTTCCCAGTCCCCACCTCTTCTGTAGCCCCCAGCCCGCTCACAGACAAATGGATCACAAGCGGCTCTTTCTGGCTCTCCCCCTACCCCCTTGTTTCACATTGGAACCACAGAACAGAATGCAAGAACAAGCGCGCTTTGTCCCAGTGAACACAGGGGATAGGGGCTGAAGCTTTCTCCAGGTGCAGTCTGAGTTCTCTGTACCCAGGGTTGCAGCCATGGCTCTCGGCAAAGCAAACTCTCCTCCACTCAGAGGAAGCTGCCCAGCCAGGTATGGCAGCCAACAAAGCTCTGCATAGCTGTCCTGCAGCCCCAGACCCCTCACTGATTCTCCCTTACTGTAAAGGGTGCCCCCACCATACACTGTCAAGCTGGAGGAGGGAAAGCTGTAGAGACAGGTTCACTCCTGACCCTCTGGGTACCTCCTGACAGTCACTTTGCTGAATGCCTGGGAATGCAGAGAGAACACTATCCCTAGCTGTTCTGCTCAGGCTAGGCTGGGCAACCTTCCAGGAAAAATGTGCAGCTCCTCATGAGAAAGCAACTGTAGACAGCACAATTGTGCATTGTGACATCAGAGTTCAGAACAACAAAGGACATTGACAGGTGACCTACTAGATTCCCCTGGTTAATCTTCCAAAGTCTTCAAAATCCTTCTCTCAAGAGTTCATTCAAAAGCTCAGATGTGATGGCATGCACCTATAATCCCAGTGCTTGGGAGGCTGAGGCAGGGGAATCATTATGAGTTTGAGGCTGGTCTGGCTTACACAGTGGGTTTATGGCTGGCCTGAACCATGTAGTGAGACCCTGCCTTTAAAGAAAAAAGAGTTCCATTCATAATGGTGTTGGGACTTTGCTCTCACTGGAGGCATGCTCTCTCAGGAGATAGCTATGGTGACCAAGTTACCCACTACACAGAGGCCACCCATGTTCGGCCTGTTCTTCCTCACTCAGATCTTCTCTCTTACTGTCCCCATCCCCACAAAGAGGACTCACAGTCTTTTTCCATCCTCCATCCTGTTGTCTCCTTAGTAAACTGATTGTCACACTTTTTCTTTGGAAGCTTTTGCTTTAATTTCCCTTTGAAAAGCTCACATGGAGTGTGGACCACAGTCGGCCCACAGTCAGCCCTACTATGTATTTTCTAAGAATTAATTTCCCATCTTCTAAAAACCAGATGTTAACCAAAATCTAGACATTCCAGCAGCCCTTGAGTTTTGCAAAGTGCAATTACTGGGAAAAGGATGCTGTTACCTGATTTTGTAAAGCAATCAGGGTCGTTTCATTCAGGTTGTTGCAGAAGGCAACCCTTACCTGAAGTTGACACTATTTTCCTTGTAAAACGTTTAAAAAAGTAAAAATACCTCTGAAAAAGGCAATGCAGCACAAATTAAATATTCTCTATTCAAAATTATTAGGACCAGAAATATCTGGGATTTCTAATTTTGGAGTGTTTGGCACACATAAAATATCTTGGAGATGGAATGTAAGTTGAACCATGAAATATGTTTAGGTCAGGGTCTCACTACACAGTTTGTACTCATAGTGATCCTCCTGTCCCAGCCTCTCCAGAACTGGGATTACTGACATGTGCCACCATGCCTGGTTTCAGCTGCCACGGCATGCAGTACCAGGGATCAAACCTGGGTCCTTGCCCTAACTAGCCCTTGCCAAGCAGGTATGCTTAGACTGCCAAGCTATCTCCTCAGCCCTACTGTTAGGTTTCATATACACTCTGAATGTAATTTTATACAATATTTTTAATATTTCAATATCACTGTGTGTTAACTACAGCCAGTCACAGGAAGATACATGTGGAATTTGCACCTGTGTTACCCTGCTGTTGCTTAAAAGATTTCAGATCTTAGAGCATTTGAGATCGTCAGATTGCAAGTCCTCAACCTGTAGAAATGCCTGTCTCTTTTTCTTGGACCTCACAGAGTATGGAATGACATTGAAGACAGATAAAGCAACACTGCCCTGAATCCCTACTCAGAGGTGTGAGTGTGCACTCTGCTGCCAGATCCCGATCGCCATCAAAGAGGAAAACAGGAGAACCCAGCCCATATTTTCACTAGATGAGTGCATTTAATGCAATATCACATCAGAGTCTAGCTGCCCTTGGCGTTTGGTCTCTAGGTCGTGTAGATGGCTCCCCTTGTGGAAAGACACTCCACAGCCCCTGTCTGGCCTGGCACCAGCCACTGGAGTCTAGCTCTCGGGTGCTCTCGTGGCTCTGGAGAGATGAGCAGGCTCCACACTGTTCTCTTCCCCTGCTGGACGTGTGCAGAGGAAAGGCAGGTGTCGGTTAGGACTTGAAAGCTGGTCTTCCCAGGTAGATTTTGGTACTTTCCTCCACTCTGCACTGGTTATGCTTTTCCTATAGCACAGCTGTCAAACAACGAAGCCCAGAAACAAGAGGCCGTGCTGATTCGTGCAGCCAGCATAAGGTCATTGAGTTTGGAAGGTACAAGGTTTTTAACGATACCATGCGCTATAGAATTGAACTCTGGTGCTGAATTCCCTAATTCTACTCTAGAAAATTTGCATTTTGTGAAATATGATCCAACATTTGCCATTTCATCATAACAATTGGAATGCTTAATATAAATAAATCATATTTGGGAGACTAATATAATAATGTTCGAGCATGAAATCTGCACAGGATTAAAAAGCTTTACACCGTATTAAAAATTGAGATCACATTTATATAGCACTCAAGGGCCACTGGCTTTCTGTAGAGAATTCTTTCATTACTTAGGAAAAACAATAAAACCTGCACTAAGTTAATGTGTTAGTCTTACGTAAAAGTCTCTGGTTATAACAAAACAAAATTTAGTGCTATTGAAATATAGTTTTGTAGTTTTCTTTCTGTCTGATAGTTTAATTCCAACGTGCTCTGGCTTAAAGCTGGGTGCTGGAGTGCGTGTGGAGAGGAGAGGAGCTGGAGCGGATCATGCAAGGGGCTGCAGTGAGCATCTTCAGTGGGACACAGCCTTAATTCTGCACAGATTTGGTAGGAATAGATCCAGACTCATTGACTTCATGAGTTATGGTGTTAATAGAGATTTCGTGCTCTTTTTTGAAGAGAATCAAACAATATATAAGTATAGTAATAAAGTAAGGGAAGAATATTAGATATTTCATTGTGCTATACAATCATTTATTAAGTGTGGATTTAGGAAACATCTGGAGATGCCAAGTTTTTGAGTGTTAGTCAAAGTCAGTAATAGATTCTTCTATAGTTACATGGAAATTGCCATAACATCTCTGTGTTTGGATTTCCAAACATCCTCTCATTTATTCAATTTTCCAGCAGTTCATCCATTCACGAGAGTTTTGCTGGGTGGCTGTTGTGCAGCTCTGGGAGAACAGCTGCTGTGGGATGCCTGCCGCTTGGCTGGTGGGAGACTGAACTCCACCTTTTTCGGTCTCGGTTCTGCACTCAGCACTTGGGATGGTGCGTGGGAACATCCAGGAAATGTTTGAGTGAATTAAGAGAAATAGGTTTTTTAATAAGTAGAAATCTGGAATGAATGTCTACACTTGCTCTTAGCCAAAAGGGCTGAGAAGCGATGGAATAAATGTCGAATGCAAGGGATATCACTTACTTGCTGGATATGTCTCCAGAGAGCCCAGGCCTTCACACTTGCCCCCCAAATCCTCTTTCACTTATGTTGTTGCTTTTTCTAGAAGGGTGTGCCAGTCACAAGGCAGGAGACAAGCTTGCCTGGCTAGAGTATTCTTCCCTGGACTGGGCCAAGGTGTCTTAAGAGTGTACCAGCACTGACTGACTCCCAGGGAGGTCCCAGTAGACTGCAGGCTCATACAGTAGGAGAGAGGGAAGTTTGCGTGGTAGGTGGCCCTCCTGGTGTCTTGAGAAATTAGACTATGACTAACGCGAACACAGGTGATGACACATGGGAAAGACCCTCCATGACACCCACCAAGCACACTTCTGTTGATCTCAAGGGTGTTTATTTCTGATCAGTCTGGGGCTCGAATACCTCCCCTTCCATATCCTTGGTTAGCTTCTGTCTTCTGTGCATGTGTGTGGTAAGTGTTACCATTCCAGTGACAGTTGAAATTTCCCAAAGGCAGAATGTGACAGTTTTATTCTTCTGCATCTTGTATATTCTCTTACCCCCATGCAGAGGATACTTCGAAATGATCGGAATTCACTTGTCATTAAATAAATGAATGCATGTGACAGGATGACTCAAAACTGAACGTATTTTGTTTTGGTGGACTAATCTAGGTCCCTTGTTAAGGAAATTTCATCTGTACCAGAATATATAAATGTGTTCTGAGTTTCAGAAACATTCTCTAATAGATGTCTATTATTTTCTTTTTGGTGGGGGAGGGAGAACAAGGGATTAAACTCAGGCCCTTGCACTTGCCAGGCAAGCGCTTATTCTACTGAGCTATTTCCCCAGCCCCGATGTCTATTATTTTCTATTACATGTCTGAACAGGCACTTGTGCTATGATAAAATCTGACCCTTAGTATCAGACTTCTAATGGTACCTCTCAACTTCCCTGGCAATTTTTCTTTTGAAATAGAAATGCTTGTGACAAGTCATGTCAAAGGAAATTTGCCAGCCACAAGGCAGGTTGGTATACCAGAGAAGGACCACCAAATTCTGTACATGACATTCATCCAGATACTGCTTCATGGGATGAATTGCACTGTAGCACTATGTGAAATTAATTTCAATCTCCATCTGTTTCCTTAACCGTGTGCTTCAGATATCTTCTAAAGGACTCTCCATGCCAATGATGGCAAACTTACAATATGAGTGCCACAGTGGGCTGTTTGTATGTATCACTGAAAGCTCTGAAAGGTTTGCCACCATTTGTATGTGCATTATCACCGTATGATAGAGGAAAAAATGTATGCAGCAGACTCACAGTCAGTGACCAGCCCATGCAGGTGAAATCAACAAAGCTTGCCAAATCTCCCAGCACCTCTTTACTCTATCCAAGCCAGGAAATGTTGTACAACCACTTATCAGCTCAGACAGTCTGTAGATAAAGACCTGACCTGTCAAGCTAGCCATTTTCAGGAGAATTTAGAGGAAATACAAAGCTGCGATTTTAACCCAATAAGTAATGGAGGCCAAGTTCCACAATGCTTCTCTCTCCAGTGTCTCCTTTTCCTCTGCTTATTTTTCTTTGATTTACTTGACCATGAGACTTTCACTCACTAATGCAGTGCCTAACACTTAACATACACATCATTAATGTTTCTTGAACTGATGGATGGTTAGGGATTAGGAGGCCAGGACAGGGGAGGGAGGGAGGGAGGGAGGGAGGAATGGAGGGAGGGATGGATGGATGGATGGATGGATGGATGGATGGATGGGAAGATAAATGTTTAGCTGGATTCATGGATAGTTGGATGGGTGAGCAGGTGGGAAGGAAGGCAGAGAAGTGGATAGCTGGATATACTCACTAATATACTTATTGATGAAATAGTAGTAATCATATGAATTGAGTAAGACATGTAATATGCACCAATATAGCTACCAGAATTACTTTGGTGAATGCATAAAACCATTGTCAAAATCCTTATGTAGAACAACCTATTTTTGTATTTACTAAATACTAATAGTTCTTGCATTGTAAGGTAGGATAGCTTTGTCCATGATATAATATCGACTATTTAATTTATAAAACTGAAAACAAAGCCTGAAATTTTATCACTTCGACAATAGTTATATTTCTCCTTCTTCCAAAATATTTTTGGCTGATGGTTAAGTAATGAAGGCATATTTAGTATGATTGTACTGATGACCCTCAGAGCAGAAGTACAATTCTAGGAAGGAAACTAAAAACCAACAGAACAACAAATTCTCTCCTCATTAATGTTCTTTCTAAGAGTCTCTTTGAACATGGTAAGGTTTTTTAAGTTGAGTTGGGAAATGAATCAATAAGTCCAAGACCATATTAAAATGTTATATTATATGAGGAAAGTGAGGCAATTTTGGAGGCCAGTTACTTGGCCTTAAGTCGTTTTAGAGGGAATTCTGGACAGATACTGAGGCTTATCTCTTTTGTGTGTGGAAAAATGACCCATATTATAGGAATTGCTAAGCTTACCTATTATATCCAGATTTATTGTGCTTTTTTTTTTTTTTCTGTCATTTTGAGACAGGGTCTTACTATGCAGTTCAGTCTGGCCTTGAGCTCACTTTTGTAGCCCAGGCTGGTCTCAAACTCGCACTGATCCTCCTGCCTCAGCCTCCCAAGTGCTGGGATTACAGGCATGTGCCACCACGCCCAGCATGCTTTTCTATTCAGCACTCCAGAACTTTGTACTTAATTTTTCCCAACCAAGATAAAGAATGCTACATGCTACTCACTGCCCACATATAATACACACACGCATGCACACCTGCAAACACTAAACCAGTGAAATGCTTCCCCAGACCAGTGGCTGATTAGTCCCTCTACAATCCACAGAGTAGGTTCCAGAGTGCAGAAAGATGACATAAGAAAGGTTTCTTTACTATAATATAAGCTTTGCCGAAGCTCATGCTTCCAACTCTGTAGTCTAAGAGAGTAAATTCAAACCTTCTTTTAACCACTTACTAAATAGATAACTTCTAGAACATTCTTTTTTTTTTTTTTTTTTTTTTTTACTATATTTAGTACAGGGTCTCACTACACAGATCAGACTCATAGTGATCCTCCTGGAGAACATTCTTGATCTCTCCAAACATTTGTTGTCTTGCGCACATTGGAGTAATAGTGACCGAGACTATTGAAAAAGTAGAAAGTGATTAATGGACTCCCTGGCACATGGCAACCATCTCATATAACTTTTGCTGTTTCTAACATCATTTATATTGTATCAGTGTTATCTACATGGATATTTATATGTACCTTGAGACCTAAGAGATATTTCTCTTTAAAGAACAACTCTTTGCATCAGTTTGAAAAATGATAAAGAACTTCTTTGCAAACAAACAGGAAGACTTCAGGGAAGCAGCTGTCTACACTCAGCTGTCAAGTCTGGCAAGCATTTCTTAAACTTTCATCCCATCCGCAGCCTGCTTGCTAGTTATACTTGATTTCTCTTTTATATAGCTTGTATGTCATGGCACATTGCTGTCTCCAGATCTATAACATTTTCTTTACATCCATTCTGTCTTGGTCATCCCCACTGGACTAAGAAGAAGGATCCTTAAATGTATAGAATAGGCTAATTTATCTGTTTTTGCAGTAGCCAGTCTGGTACATATAGATAGGTTGTTGGTGTTTATTAAGCTAATTAACAAACTGACTCCTATCCCCTACATAATGTTCAGCAAAATCAAAAGACAAACTGCTTTTGACCCCACAACATCTCTTTGTGTTCTAAAGGAGTGACTCATATTTTTCCACGATGCCAAAATTACTTCAGCTCTGTCTATAGGATTGGCCGCTTGGTTTTGCCAAGAGAACTGGCCTTACCATTGGTGAAAGAGTTAGAAATCTACTTTGATTTTGGCTAATCACACCAGCTTCCTTTTAGTTACTGTGTAAAGAAAGTAGAGCTCAGTGACTATCCTGGTAGAATGATTCAGTTAGAAAAACAAGGAGCCAGAACAGAAAAAGGGTAGAGAGCAACATACGCTGGTGGTATTGTTACTTTGTATGACACTCATGGTAACTATGGAGAGCCAGAGCAGACAGTAGAGAGGAAAGAAGACCCCTACACCCAATGCACTTTTATGGGTACATATGACCATGTAGGCATGCATAATGAAAGATTCTCACATGCCACTTATGTTCATGAAATAAATCACATATCTTGTTGCCCAGGGCTGCTAAAGTGGCCTTTGACAGCTGTACGTCCTGTTTTCCAGTTCTTATACACTGGAGACATCTTCTCTTTCATTGCTCTAGAATGTACTATTCTTTATGAAGAGCATTCTTTGTGTAGCATTATAGTTTCGTCTCCTCTGATTTTTAAATTTTATCTGTAGCTTGGTTTTATTGTTCTAGTATTTTCAACATCATAAAAGAAAGGATAAGAAATTATTTTATAAGTATATGAGGAAACACGTTGCCTTCTGTATATTGATCTTTTATATAAAAGTGAATCTGATCATTTGTGTAATTTTTTAATGTCTGGTTACAATATTGTCTTAAAGATATTTATCAAATGATAATAATGACACTTTACATGATTAGGGTAAGCCAAAACACAAAACAAGTATTTCTAAATTTTTCAAATATGTCAATATGTCTGCTTTTTTTTTTTTTTTTGG
>PVJA010017105.1:0-10919 GCA_004027025.1 Myocastor coypus | reverse complement strand
GGTCATGCCCACACACTGAGCTCTGTGGAGCTATTGTGAGGACAATATGCAATGTGTCAACTGTTAAAAAAAGAAAGGGGAAAAGAAAAAAAAATTAATGTTTATTGAAAGTGTTAATGTTTAATTATTTGATCAATCTTATATACCTATATCTATCAATCTAAACTGATCTGGCCGGGCATGGTGGCGCACGCCTGTAATCACAGCACTCGGGAGGCTCAGGCAGGAGGATCTGTGCGAGTTCGAGACCAGCCTGGGCTACAAAAGTGAGCTCAAGGCCAGCCTGAGCTGCATAGCGAGACCCTGTCTCAAAAAGACAAAAAAAAAACTGATCTGATGATGAAAATATGTAATATAACCACTGTTAAATTTAATTTATAATAAAAAAATTAAAAATAAGAAATAACAATGTGACAGTTTCAAAACACGTTGGTAGTACATTTCCTGTATCGATACAATGATGTTGTTGTCCTCCTAGTAGTTATACAAGACAACAATAGGTGTAGATGTGATAATTTCTTAAATCATTATTGTTACAATGTCTGAATTATTTCTAATTGGCATGTATAAATCCTTTAATTCTATAAAAATTCATGAATGAATAACAGAACTGTATTATCACAAACCAAACTTCTCTGACATGGAATTTCATAACTACAGTACATGGGCTTTTTTTTTAATTTTTACTGTTTGAACCACATTTATTCTGTATAGAGGAAAATAGTTTCCATTTATATAGAAAACTATTTTAAAACTATTATATAGAAAACTATTTCATTCTCCCTGTCAATAATTGTCATACATAAAATACAAAAGCTTGCCCAGTTATAATTAGTTTTTAAGCAAAAATTAAATTAGATGCTAAAATTTTATTCCAAGTGAGGTTAACAAATTAAATAAGCATTCAGACATTCTTACTTAATGAGCTGAATTAAGATGCCAAAGATGTGAGTGGTACATGCTGAGTATGTCATCTAAGAGCAAAACTTGCTTTCTTTTTGGCCAAAAGCCTGGTCATCAAGGAGGGCTTAGGTAGCAGCCGAATCCCCATTCACTGTTGAAGCGTAATCAAGCATGGGATAATTCTTGTGTTGTTATTCCAGTTTTACTGTATTTTTAATTCATTGTATTCTATTTATCTTTTGTCTGTTTGCACATTAGTATCAGGGGTTCTCCCTGGGGCTTCCTGCTCTTGTTTTTAAGTGAATGGTGTTTATTCTTGTCTATTAAACAATCAGTTAAAAATTATTCCTATCACTGTCAGTCTTTAGCAGAAAACCACTAAATAGGTTCTGGAGTAAGAATTATCTAGATCCCAGTCCAGTCCTACACCTTCAGTTCATTACTTGTGTGACCTTATGCAGGTAGTAATCTCTGTGCTTCAATTATCTCTTCTATAAAATGTTCAAAATGATGGGCACTTAATGAGTCTTTTTAAAATGTTAAGTGAAATTATAAAATATAACCACCTTTTATGACATATAGCACTAACTCAAAAAATGGTGGCCATTATCACCATTCCACATTAATAATAATCACTACTCTTCATCTCACCAGAATTTAATCTTCTAATTTCTGGCCCTTTATTTTTTTCTTTCTCATCTGCAATATGATGTGATCTTCTGTTTTTTTTTTTTTTTTTTTCCTCTGTAGGGTGATTCTTTTCCATAGTATGTGACAAGCCAGTCCCTCCTTCCAAAGGGCTCTTGTAAACACTTCCCATAACACAACTGTGGCAATGTACAGCACAACTGCAGGTCAGCTGTGTTACAACCAACAGGCATCTCGCGCACACTGTGCTTTGGCACAAAGCTCTTTAAAAATAGAGCACAATGGCAGATCTACTGAGGCTGCCTACAAATCAGGTGGCTTATGTAAATGAAGGGATTCAACAACTGCCAACATTTCTTTGTATCTTATTCCCCTTGGAGCTCTGCAACAAACCCTTCTAAAAGAGACCTGTTGACCACCAGCCACATGGAAGAACTGCCTGACCATTAACCGTGAGAGCCCTACTATAGAAAAGAGTAGGAGATTTTGTTCAGAGCCCCTTGAACAAAAGTGTTTTACTCCCACTGATTTTTAGAAGGTCATTATTTTTAAGCTAAAAGCAGATTGCCATATTTTAGTTACATGATTGCTTCCTATGCAGTTGAAACGAAAGAGTTGCTTTACTCTGCGAAACACAAATGATACGGAACATACTTAATTCATTTGTTTGCGTACTCTGAAGCAAAGACTACATCCCTGGATGAATGATTCAGCGTTCTCCTTGGAATTGCAACATCCTGCCATTTCTGGTTTTATATTCTTTCCAATCTCCATGTGTCTTAAATTTCATCTAGTGTCTTTATTTAAAGTGACAGTAAACTCCATTTTATATCACACATAAATGCATCCCCTAAGTGGCCTTTTGGTAATTAATCCTACCCTGAAGGGCAACACAAGGATTATGAAGCACGGTTTTGGGAAGAGAGCAATGTTTATTTATCTCACTTGAGCTAAGAGCCCTGGGACGCACAGGGCAGCAGGACCCAAGAACGCCTTGAATACATAAGAATCTGTGATGCTTCAGCTGCTGAAGTCTCTAAGAATATGCTTTCCTGGGGATTGCCCTGCAGTTTTTATGTGACTTCACCTAATTAACTTGGCGTCATGGCCCCTTTTGTTTTCTGAATCACCCACTTAGCTGACCTGTGCCTGAGGACCCCAGGAACCTAGCTGTTTATAGAAGATCTCTCTGACTTCGGAAGAGGGATGAACCACTGTGTCTTGATACTGATCTTGAACACACTGACTGTCGAGTTCTAGCTCACAGCTTTGTCCACAGAGTTTCCAGAACCCATATTGCCAAAAGAAGAGGAGAGACTATCCCAGCTTCCCTTGGAGTCACCTCACCTGCCTGTTGGGCTCCCTTTTCCTGAGAACCATGGCCCCTGGAACTGTAGACAGGAATGAAAGGCCTCCCTCTCTCTTCACGATCAACTTGCAGGGCGGCCCCGCTCAGTGTGGTTTTCTGCAGTGCCAGTGAATATGCTGCCTCTCCTGTGCAAGCTGATGGCAGCAGTGAGTTCCTCTTGCCACATCCCCAACTGGATGTTTCTGTCCCATGAAGACGGCAGCCTTCACCTGATTCGGTGAGGCTTCCAGGCTCTGTGGCCCGTCCTCAGTTGCTTTCGATAAGAGGAAACTTTGAGGGCATTTACGGGCAGTATCCAAAGCAAACCCTATACACAGAAAAAAGGAAAATTGACTCAACACTATGTTGCTGGCTCTCCTCCCCGACCGTTTTAGAAACATATGTTTAAAATAAAAACCTTTAGAACTCTCTCCTTCGTGTTCCAATAGTTTGTCTGTTTGGGGTTTTATTTTCTGAGCTATTGTTATTGTTATGATTAAATAATAATAATATTTTGTGAAGTTGCCCTATAAGCAGGCAGGCAAAGCCAAGGCAAATTGCAGCTCTCAGCACCTGGCCATGTGGCCTGTGGCCTTCTGACTGTGGGCTGGCTCTTTGGGCAGGGTTCTTCCCTGCTGGTTAGCATACCACCTCCTGTGTGCGCTTCTGTTGCTTTTGGCTGTGGGACCTTGGGAAGCCATTGTTTCCGGCCATTTTTTCAGGATCATGGCTCTGAGGTGGTCTTGCCTGCCCTCTTGGCTGGGCCTCCTCCTTTTCTAGCCCCAAGGTTCTGAAGCAGGAATCCCAGGCTGTTCCCTTCCTTCCTCAGAGGGACCAGGCCCGCCTCCTGACTCTCCTCTGGCTATGCCAGAGGCAGCACATGTCCTGAGGCCCAGGTCAGATGCAGCATGAAGACAAGCGAGTGCATCCGAACCATCTGCCAACCCCACCCCTGGTCAGTCACCAGCTCCCTGGGCTGCTTCAGCAGCTAATCACACCCCACTTTCCCTGCCACCTGTTCTTAAAAGAAGACAGAGACAGTATGCCTTCCTTCATGGCCTCTACCTTTGGCTCTAGTTATTTTAAGAAGGTGACAAAATGCCTGAAGCACAGCAAAACGTAGATAGAAGCCCCAGAGTTGAGAACTTAGAGCCCTCACAGGGAAACCGTTGATGAGGCCCCTCGCTTGAGGCTGCCTGGATGAATTAGTTGTTTGAACCTGGGTGTAAGGTGCTTTGAGGGAAATTCAAAGTCCCTCTTTTCCTTCGCAAGGTGTATGCTGCTTCTAACCTGTGTCCTACTAGGACTCTGAAGGATTCACAAGAGATAGGGTGGTGCTCCAGATGATTATTGACAGCCATACGGGCAAACGAATTCAGAACTGGAGAATGTGTGGCAGTAGAGTTGCCCAAATAGATCAACCTGCACTAGAGAACCTCCCTACCCACACCTGTCAGGGGTGTGCCAGAGAGCAGAGGCAGGTAGCACCCACACATTGCCTTGGCTCCTTTCCCTCCTAGCAACAAGCAGCAAACATGCGACCGCTGTGTAGACATCTGGCTTCTCACCGTCTCCTCCCATCAGCACCCGCTTATGTCATGGTATGGCGGGGACATCAGCCCTCAGCTTTCCAAAGCGACTTCAGTTAGCAGCAGGACCTTCACTGAGCTACAAGTCATATCAGACAAACTTATTTTTTAACTTACAGAAGACATATTCTCCAAAAATATCATCAGAGAAGACAAAGAATTGCAGTGCAACTGGTCCAAGCTCACAGAAATGAGGGATAATGGGAACAGAGTGAATGGCCCAAGTATCAGTGGTGCTGAGGTCTGGAAACCTGAGCATGAGCCCATTACCCAGAGTCCACTGGAAGTAAGACTGCCACTCTTGCTTCCTGCCACTCTCCCATCTGTGGGGACATTTTAAATGCATTATAGACAGCGCATTACCTCACTTCTTCGTGCTCCAGTATGCATTTCTGAAATAGCATAAATGCCTTCTTCTACAGCTACAGTGCCATTGTCACAATAACAAAATTAATAATTCCATGGGACTACCTAATAACTGGTCTAGATTCAAATGTCCTGGGTGAAATAATGCTCTGAACTATAAACAGCAGAAATGTGATTAATTTTCAAAATATCTACCCTTCTGGGAAAACTAAAGGGCAAAAACCCAGCATTTTATCCATTTTTGAGATCGATCCATTTCCTCACTCTGAGAACGTACAGAAGTGCACTTAATATATAATTGTTTTCTGACCTCAAGAAATGTTGATTAATTCAATAAGCTTGTAGGTGATTATAGTACTTTTTTGATGGAAGTATAAGGAGGGATTACTGAAGCAGATCATTGTAAATTACATTTTTTAATCATTAAATTGTGCCACCCTCCTCCACATATTTAGCTATTTTTTCCCCCAGACACATGGAAAGGTTTCAGCTTTTAATGAAGAACTTCTTTCTGGAGCGTGTTTTTAGAATATGAGTTTAGTAGCATACATGATGTAATCCCAATTCACAACTTTGCGTGCAGGATTGCTGTGTGAAAACGAAACCATAAATCCCATCTGAATTCTAGCTGCTGGCTTCTTTATAGGAAGTATTCTTCTGTTTTCTTTTTTTAAAAAAAAAAAAAAAGAAACTCACATTTTCATCTAAGTAACAGATTCATGACTGGGAAGCCAAAACGCTTAGAGCATGTTTCTCTTCTTTCTGGCCTGGGTCCATCCAGAGAAGAAAAGCTTAGTTATGGGCTGGGAGCACCCAGTAGACACAGACTTCCCTCTCTACCCAGCTATCTCAGAGATGTAGAAGTGGAGAAACTAAAAACAAACAAACAAACAAACAAAACCTCTAGCTCTTACCTGGTGCATAAGATTTATTGTTGCCCTAATGCCTGCTATTAAAAAAAAAAAAATACTCTCCAGATGGTAAGTGAATTCCAGAGATTTCATAAATGTAACAGATTATTCCTTCAATCAAATATGATCCAACTAATCACCCAGGTCATGGTTCTTAACTAACGGTACAATTTGAGGCCATGATGCTTATTAGAGATCTCTATTTTTTGTTACCCAGGGTAATGTTTTGCCATGAGTTGCATCACTTAACTAAATTCCACTAGGCAATTCAGATGGCCCTTGCCTAAGAATAACGAAAGTACCATCAAATATTCCCAACCACTGTTCTGACCAAAGTACTTAAGTGCTTGTAGAAAATTAGCTGTTGGAATTAGCTGAACTCTTTTCTAACTTACAGGGCTGGAATTGAATAAGAAATTAAGTCACTGTGAAAAGTGCTCATTTACCCTTGGAGAGCTCATGTGGAGGAGGGAAGCGGGTCAGAGCCCCAGCTGTGGGAATATTGATCACGGTGGCCTTCACCCTGGAGAGAAATCCATCAGTGGCCCATTGTCACTGCCTGTCCTTTGGCGGTTCTCCCCTAGGGTACTCAGCAACATTAGATGTAAATGTAAAACTCTTTCATATTAAAAAATAAATTTAAAGAGCCCAGTTGCTGATGAGGTAGTAAATCAGCTAAGCTCTTGGAGGATGGCTCCTGGGAAACAGACACAGTCAGCCTGGACATTACAAGCACTGGTTGTTGTAGTTTCTTTACAGCAAGAAAAGCAGAAGAACACTTCCCGTAAAAAATCCAGCAACTAGAAGTCAGCTGGGATTTACGGTTTCGTTTTACAATTGTATATTTTATAGCCGTTGGTTGTGTCAAAGGCATGTGCTTTGCTTTTGGTAACAGCTCTCACAAGCAGTGGTGCCGGCTTAGTACTAGCAGATATATGTGGCTGTTCTGGCTGTCCCTGACTCAGCCTCAGGATATGAATGGGCGGAGACATGAGGCCCACAGAAAACAGGCTGTGCCTTTGCTGCTAGTATCTCAGTGCACACGCGCTCACCTGAGAAGAGCTCTCTGTTTCTAGAAAAGAAGATGTCCTTTTCAAACTCCGAGCACTCTGCCTGATTGAATCCACAAGAGGATCGAAGCGGTTCTCAGTCAGGGCCGACTAAGAAAACTTTAGAAAGTGAGGGTCTTTTCTTTGTGTGAGATCCCTTCTGGTATCTCTCGCTGGCAGCAATGGCATGGAAATTTGCAGAGCATGACTGCCTTTGAGTGAGCAGAAATGAGCAAATTTGATCTAGCACACATTCTGTGAGTTTGGTTCAATGTAGGTCAGTTTTTAAGAGAGCCCAGCTGGCCAGTCTGCAAGTCTGCCTGGGAGCTGGCTGGCTTCCGCCGAGGCCAAGAAAAGCCTTTTTGGCCCCAGAGCACCAATTAATAAAAGTTCTTCATCGAGCAGCGTGGGTGAGGAAAGTGGGGCTGAAATTCATCCAGCTTGCTGTGAAACCACTTACCAGGTCATCAGACCTGAGGGCTTGCTGGGCCCATGGCGCTGGGCCCCGCAGACTCTCAGATGTCGGCTGAAGTAGGGAAGGAATTCTGTGTGCTTAAGGTTTAAGGATGGGTGTCCAAAGATGAAAAGGTGTTTGACCTTGATGGTTGCTAGTAATTCGGTTTAATGTTTTTTAATGGTAGTAATTAAGACAATACCCTTTGAAGCTGTATTTTAAGTGTATTTATTTTTGTTCCACTGTATGAGTAAATGGCCAGATGTATTCTGGATGGTGGAACTTCTAAGGGTCAGTCTTTTTGTGAGCTGGCTATGTGTGTTAGTGTATTTGTGCTGGTGGCTTTATTTTTTAGAGTAAAATAAAACTCCTTCTTATACCCTAAGATAGCCTGAGGCCAATAGTGATAGTATCATCTGTAAGTAACTTTGATTTTTTTTTTTCTGTTGTTTTTGTCATTCTGAGTCTACCCATTCACAAGTGTTCATGGCACACCTACTAAGTTCCATGCACTAGAATAAGGGCTGAGCTTACGGAGGGGCTAGGCAGACCTGCCTTAGCAGGACTGTCTAACTCAAACAAATTACAGAGCAAGTAGAGAAACATAAATGATAATATGTACCCAAAGGACCTGGCAAGATCCTAGAGGAGAGGAACACGAGGAGCCAGGCTGAGACCGTGGAAGGAAGGCAAAGTTACTTCAGAAGGGCCTGTGGGATAAGGGCTAGAGGAGCTGGCTGAGCTGAGGAACAGAGAAGACTGTTCCTGACAGAGAGGAGAAGGAAGACCACAGAGCCAGCGGCCCTAGCAGAGATGACTGGGAAACCGAGAGGGACAAGAAGAGATAAGGCCACACCAAGGAGTCTGAACTTGACCCCAGTTTCCATTAGAGGAGAGCTTTAAGTGAAGGATTAGTATGACAAGAGTTTTTACATTAAAAATTTCCCTGGTTAGCCGGGCGTGGTGGCTCATGCCTGTAATCCCAGCACTCGGGAGGCTGAGGCAGGAGGATT
Organism: Myocastor coypus; assembly: GCA_004027025.1. Lineage (NCBI taxonomy): Eukaryota > Metazoa > Chordata > Mammalia > Rodentia > Myocastoridae > Myocastor > Myocastor coypus. Next base: position 2,638 of record PVJA010017105.1, on the reverse strand, counting down.
GGTGTGAGTTCGAGACCAGCCTGGGCTACAAAAGTGAGCTCAGGGCCAGCCTCAATTGCATAGCGAGACCCTGTCTCAAAAAGACCAAAAACAAAACAAAAAAAAAACAAAAAAAAATTTCCCTGGTTACTGTATAAAATGAAGCAAAACAATGCACTTGAGCTCAAGAGTCTGACTAGGCTCCTCTGTAAGAGTACAGCAGAGCCAAAGAAAAAGGGGCGAGCCAGAGGAAGCTCACACATTTAGGAAAGGTAATTACATTTATTGAGCACATAATTTGGTCAGGTGTGTTTATAAGTACTTAATGTTCCTTAGCTTCAGAAGAACCAGGTGAGCTACCTTCTATCACTGCTTTTCATATGACAAAATTCCAGAATGAGGTCAAGTTTTATGCTCAAAATCACAAAAGGAGATGTCAGAGCTGACTTGTTCTCCACCACTGTTAGTGTGCTGCTACCAAAGAGGTGTTCTGAAAGGATATCTGTCTTGTCCAAATTGTTATCACTTGGAACTATTCACACCCAAGCATTCTACAGTTATGGACCAAGAGCCTCCAGGAGCCAGGAACTGGCCTGCAAAGGAAATCAGGAAGTCCCCACCCAGGTCTGGCAGCAGCTTGCCCAATGGAGCAGACACATCCTTAGCTTTAATCCCTGTGAACTGGAGGCATCGTTATTCATTCAGGCAAATGCATTTCTGAAAGTGACTAAGACTTTGATTGGGAGCTTGGTTGGAGAGAAGCAAGGGAGGCAGGCGTGTTTTCAGATGCAGTTGTAGATACAGTAACGGCGCTGAGTGGGAGGTGCCTGAGCCTCTAGCAGCATCAGTCCATTACCACCTTGATGGCTGTGTAACTTTGGACAGAGCACTTAACATGACCAAGCTTCAGGCTTCAGTTCTCACATGTGTAAAAGTGTCATAGACCAACCTCACAGTGTTACTGTAAAGATTTAAAGGATCACCATTTACAATGTGTCCTGCCACATCGCACACTGTGTGAGCCTAGGCAGCACCTGGGTGGGGTTAGCAGCATGCCCTGAATTCCACTTGCCGTTCAGAGCAAGGTAGATAGCCAACAAATGAATTAAAACTTTTAAATCTTTTTTTTTTTAATTTATTTGGTGCAAAATGAGACTTGATCAGAATCCTGTCGTCTCAAAAAAATTGTTTTTTCTTTGGTACAGAGTCTCGCTATGCACCTCAGACTCCTAGTGATCCATCCTCCTGTGGCAGCACCCCTAGCCTGGGATTATAGGCACGCACCACCGTGCCCTGTTTCAGGGCCAGCGTGGCATGAGGTACTGGGGGTGGAACCTATGTCCTTGCACTTGCCAGGCAGGCACTTAGGCTACTGAGCTATTGCTCCAGCCCAACAAATGAATTAAAAGTTGACTTTTAATTATTCTATTATTTTCAGATCACATTTAGATGATCTGAAAATGTCAGATTATTAGACACTATGAATACAAGTGGGTTTGAGTCTGACACAGCTGAACTTATTGCACACCCCTGCGTATGGAATAGAATCAGCCTTCCCCGTCCTAACACACTCCAAGGGACCACAGCTGCAGGACTATTCTCCAAACTAGAGGAAAACAGGAGCCTGATTTGGGCAGTTCCACATTGCTATGTTTAGCATTGACCTGTGGCAATAAATGAGAAGTAGATACTCCACTTAACACAACCCAGAAGTTCTTCACAATTGCTTCCCAAGACAGAGATTATTAAGTATAGTTGCTCATCTAGAGGGAGCCTGGCAAAAAAGGCAAGTGGAAGGCCAAGGGAAAATGAAGTCAGGTAAGCAGAGCAATCTGCAGTTGAGCTCTGCTGTCAAAACAGTCAGCTGAACCCCAGCTCTGAGAGCCTGGACAAGTTACTTATCCTCTCTGTGCCTATAATACCTCATCTTGAAAGAAGCCCTTACCTGTCAAGTTTGTCATAAAAGTTAAACTTAAAAAGACATAGAGGACCAAGGATATAGCTAAGCAGCCCAGCATCAGCCTGGCAAGCACAAGGTCCTGAGTTTGATTTGGGATGCTAAATAAACATAAAATGCCTTAGCTTAGTATACACCCAATCCAATGTTACCTACTACTACTGCTGCTATAAACAAATGTTATTTTCTTTTTTTTTTTTTTTTTTTTAGGAGGTTAAAGCATGTTTATTTTTTATTTTTTATTTTTTCCAATTCTTTTATTGTTTAAATTTAACAATGGTTATATTACATATTTTCATCATCGGATCAGTTTATTTTTTTTTTTTGAGAGATCATAAAGGCATTTATTGTAAAATGATGGACTTTAATGGTTGCAGTGTCTTGTGAGGCATTTCCAAAATCAACTGCTTGCTATAAAATGTAAAGGATAGATCTTTCAAGTGGAAAGTAGTATCCATAGAAGGAATTTCTGCTTCAGAGAAGCTTCAAGTCTGCTCTTAACACCTTTCACGTGATTGTATCTGGCACACATATTCTCTAGGATGGACAGTATCCCTAATTTAAAATCAACTGAATGTGATCTTGTGTACCATTTCTAAGTACTTCCCCTGAAATGCCTGAATTATCATCTGGTTGAGTAACTGGATACTGTAGCCTAGCCAAGTTATTACTTAAAATAATCATCATAGATGATATTTTTTT
>PVJA010017104.1:0-42185 GCA_004027025.1 Myocastor coypus | reverse complement strand
GGAAGGAAGGAAGGAAGGAAGGAAGGAAGGAATACGGTCCAACACAGCATCCCAATGAGGCAGATGGGCAGGCTCCAGCAAGCAGGGCTCTTCCCTAGTCAGCCCCAGGAGCCAGGAACCCCCTCTCCCAACCTCCGCGCTCTCTCTTATACAAGCTTTGCCTGGAGATTCCAAGGAGAATTCACAGGCTACCGGGGACAAGGATGGCTCTCACCCCACTTCCCTTCATCCCACAGTTGCAGGTTCCCCCTGGGATGTACCTCTGGATAGAAACAGACTGTCAACCTAGGAAAAGCGCTAAGAGGCCAACATTGCAGCTTCACCAACGGAGACCTCAAAGGACCCTGCAGCTCTTCCGCAGGTGTCTTCCTTTGTTGATGAGTTCCATTCAAGTATACAAAGTGAATGTTTAAATTAAAACTCTGGGAACTGGGGATTTAGCTCAGCAGTGGAAGGTTTGCCTAGCAAGCTGGAAGCTCTGGGTTCAGTCCCCTGAACCAAAACCAAAAATAAATCTCAACTGAAAAATAATTACAAAAGAAAAATTATTACAGTGTAAACCACATTGCTATCAATCGCCTTCAAAATACCCCTCTTGTTTTCAAACACACATATCCCACTGTCCCTGCCACATTCTAGACATCTTTCATGTGTGTCTTTAGCTGTGCTCTTGTGGCTGCTCTGACGTCTGGAATCGATTCCAAAGGTTTCCTGTAATTTCTGTCAAATAAAAACAGAATGGCTCATCCTCATGCACCTTATTTGCTGAACCTGGCACTGTGCAGTTTCTGGCTTGCGGTTAAAGTCAAAATGAGGAGGAGGGAAAAATATTCTGGATTGATTCAGGACCTTAGGCAGCCATGACAGCTCTCAGGAAAGAGGCCTTCCAGAACAGCTTCCGAAAGTGGCAAGAAGGACGGGCTGACTGTGTTCCAAGACAGAGGGAGGCCTTGGAGGGAACTCACAGTCACGTGTCTCCTGTTGGAATGAACATTTTTTAAAAATTTAAGTATTCTCTGTGTTTTTCAGTCGCAACTTGCATCCTCTCATTTGTCTCCGTGGTGCTCTAAAGCAGAGGAACCCAGGTTGTTCACACCCTGAGAGAACGCAGTACTGATTCAGCCCAGAACAAAGCAATAGGAAATGAAGCTGTGAAGTCATGCTCCAGGTCCTCCTCCTCTCCTAGATCCTCCCAGCTCTGCCACAGCCCTGTCTCCGCCAGGGATCCTGAGCCAGCCTCTGGGAAGGGCAGGCAGTGTCTGTCAGTCTGGCTCCCGCTGCCAACATGAGATTCTCTGAGACTGAGTCCTTTCTATAGCAGGAAGATGGCTGGGGCTCATGGATGTGGAGCGTGGGAGGCCCAAGATCCAGGTAGTCGCACGTGATGAAAGCCTTGTGCTGGGTCAACTCATGGCCAAAGAGGAAGCGGAAGTAGGGAGGCGGGAAGAAGACCACACAGGAAGTACTGCCTGGCTCCGCAGGAACTCACTCTCCAGGGACCTAGTCCAGCTCCACAACAGCAAAAATACTCTCCCCACACACAGCTCACTTGGTCCCACCTCTAACCACTGCTTCCAGGGGACCAACTTGCCACCAAAGCTGGGGCGGGGAAAAAGCAGAGCGGTAGGAATAATGTCCAAATCACAGGCCCTGAGCTGGGCGTGGTGGCGCACGCCTGTAATCCCAGCACTTGGGAGGCTGAGGCAGGAGGATCAGTGCGAGTTCGAGACCAGCCTGGGCTACAAAAGTGAGCTCAAGGCCAGCCTGAACTGCATAGTGAGGCCCTGTCTCAAAAAGACAAAAAAAAAAAAAAAAAAAAAAAAAAAAAAAAAAAAAAAAAAAATCAGAGGCCCTGAGACTTTAATGCTGCATAAAGCAATCATTAAAGAAAAAACTTCACACACTTCACTCACTGTTCAGAATTTAGGATCCCAGAGCGGAGAACTGATATCACATAGCTAATTGTTGTTTTAATTCATTTTATGAGTATATGACTCATAAGTAATATTAACTTGATTTACAAAAATTAAACATAAAAGACAAAATTATCTATAGCATGAGTTCCTTTTATATGCACATGATGGTTTATAAAATGCAATCATACTCTACTTACTGGGACATAACCTGCCTTCATTGAAGCATAACAGTACATCATAAACATCGTTTCATGACAAATATATACATCATCTTCATTGTTAAATGCTGCCTACTATGCTGATGCAGGGACGTGTCATAATTTATTTAACCAGTTGTCCGTTATTGGTCATTTATGCCAGACCTGATTTTCCTGGGTGATAAGAACACTGCACCAACCCTCTGTCAAATTCCTTCCCTGTGTACACACAATTGTCTTCTTATTGCCTTGAGATAATTTCCTAAGATGAAATCCTTGGTCAAAAGGCTCCGTGTTCTCTCCTGCAACAAGACACTGCAGGAAGTTTCTAGGTAGCGCAGTGCAGGGCTGCTCTGTGTGCGAAGTAACATGCAGCTCTATTTATTGACTGGACTTAATTGGCATTTCTAATGAAGAGAAGTCCCGAGGCACTGAGTTTACAGCCTCAAACATCTCAGATGTCAGAGAAGCAGCTTCCAATGTAATTGTTGCCATCATTAAACACCAGAGAGCTCATACTAGCCTGGAAGCAAAAAATAAGATGCGTTTGCTGCTAAATATTTGCAGATCTCAGTTGCACATGCTGCCAGCAAATTTAAGGTAGTAACACACAATTTCAATAAGAATGAATCTATATTAGGAAGGAAGGTGTCAGAAAAGCCGATGTAAATTGGCTTCGCTAATAAAGGGAGTATTTTGGTTCATGAGCGGGATGTCTAGCAGCAGATGGGGAGAGACTCCCACCACAGCAACTCCAACAGAGCCCCAAGGAGGGTTCTGCGTTGCTTCCTGTTGCAGCAGAGGCTGGGTACTTCCAGGCTCCACAGAGACCTGAGAGCAGCATTAGCCTCTCAACTCACAGGGGCAAAACAGCTGTAGCCATTCCAGACACGATGTCGCAGAGCACATCATCCCCTGAGGAAACAGAGAACTTTTGTTTCCACTGCTCCAACAGAAGGAAGGTTCCCCGTTCCAGGAAAATGATTCTTTCTTGTTCTTTGTCTTAGTCTATTCTCTGCTGCTATAATAAAATACCTTAGACTGGCTCATTTATAAAGAAATGATAGTTTTCCATCACTGTGACAATGATTGGAGACAAGCTGACTTACAAAGGGGAAAGGTTTATTTTTTGGCTCACACTTTCAGAGGTTCAGTCCGTGGGTGTTCTCACTCCATAGAAGGGCACTGTGGTGGCAGAGGTCTGTTCAAGTCACTGTGGCCAGGTGCCAGACAGCAAAGGAGGGTAGGGATGAGGTTTCAATATCACCTTCAAGGGCACATCCAGAATGAGCTCTATGTCCTACCAGGCCCTGCCTCCTCAAGGTTCCACCTTCCCCACACAGCACTGCCCAGGACCTAGCCTTTGACTCATCAACCCTTGTGGAATGCTTAAAAGTTAACCTGAGCCTGATGTGGTGGTAGACGTCTGTGATCCCGGCACTCTGGGAGGCTGAGGCAGGAAGATCACAAGTCAGAGCTCAACCTGGGCAACTCAGCAACTGGGTGAACTGTTTCAAAATAAAAACTACAGTTTTGTTAAAAGCTGGGAATGTAAGTTAGTGTCAATGCCATGGGTTCAATCTCTGGTACCAGAAATTTTTAAAGGGTCCAAAATCATAAGAATTTAGAGGTTCAGCTGGGTAGAATAATACATGCGTATAAACTCAGCACTCAAGAGGCTGAGGCAGGAGTATCACCACAAGTTGGAGGCCAGCATAGGGAGACCTTCTAGTAAATCAATCAATAAAAGAAGCCAAAAAGTTCCTATCTCCCGCCTTCATGCACTTTTAAAAAAAAAGTGAAGAAGTTTAGCTTGCCACACAGTTAGGAGGCTGGAAATTAGAGACATTGCAGCCACATCTGTCAAGGGATTCCTGCTTGGCAGGAAGCAAAGGACCAAACGGACAGGAAATCAGGCACATGTACAAGAGATGGAACATGAGCAATGACCTTACTTTTAAGAGCCCTACTCTGGGATCGGAAGATAGCTCAGCAGTCTAAGCACCTGTCTTACAAACTCAAAGACCCAGATTCGATCCCCAGTACTGCAGGCCCTTGTGCTGGCTACCCAAACCAGGCATAGTGGCACATACTTGTGATCCCAGTGCTGGGGAGACTGAGACAGGAGGATCACCACCAATCTGAGCTGCATAGCAAGACCCTGTAACAAATAAATAAGAGATTTTTTGAACAAAAAAAAAAAAATCCCACTCTGGTGGTCACTACTCCAGTTCTGCAAGAGTGAGAATTATTCCTGTGAGAAAGGCATGTTAATGACCTCATCACCCCCTTACAGCACCGAAGTACCCAGCACAATTCAACTTGACTTTTGATGGGGACAAACCATCGCACTGGTTTGCTGGCTACAACCAGAATGGAGTGTGCCATAGAATTTAAACCTAGTCATGTCAGCACCAAGCACAACGGAATCAGGATTAGAAAGAGGCAGTGGCCACCATCCTAGACGGATGGAACCCCAAAATAGCAAAAACATTCTAAAGAAACAGAGAAAGTTTTGTGTGTGCATCAGGAGCCTGTGCTTGCCAGGCAGGTACTATGCCACTGAGGTACATCCCTGGCCCAAAGGAAAATTGTACACAAAATATTTACAGAAGATGTTATACAACCACATCAAAAACAGAAGGAAAAGAATTTTAAAATCCACAAGTCACATTAGTTAAGCCTGGAACATCTTGGGATGACAGAAAATAAGTGCTCAACACAACAATAAATTTTAAAAAAAGAAAAAAAAGGGGGGGGGGAATAGTTGAGTTTCTGTCAAAAGGGCACTGGAACTCCCAAGGGACAACGTGGAACAATTTGAACAAAACACAGAATAGATATACTATTAACTATAGTCCAGAAATACAATAAATATTCTTAAGTCTATACTGAATAAATAAATAAATGGTGGAGAAGGAAAAACTTTATCTTGTAGTAGGATTCCAATTAATTGATATGGAAAGGATAAAAAATTAGGAAAATACCATAAGAACCTCAGAAATTTATGGAAACAAAATATGCACATAACTTCTAATCGCTCTAATAAAAATTACTAAGCAGAGCCTTCCACATGCTACTTAAACCTTGCAGGGGAGAAACTAGGGGAAAGCATCTGAGTCGTGGTCAGTACGAAGATCACCAGCACTGGTAGGACATTCTAGCTGAGGGGGCCATCGGCCATCTGGTGTTCTTCCTCCAAACCTAAATCAGAGATTTAGATTTAGATTTGAGAAATTCTAGAAAAATATGTAAGAGACTTTTGAGAAAATTCCTGTCCAGTCACTTTTAGAAGTGTCAAGGTCAGGAAAGACAAGGAAAGACCAAGCGACTCTGACAAACATGAAAAGCTAAGCAGACTTCACAACTAAATATAATGCAATGGAAGATTCTGGGTTGGAGGGGGACAGGGAAAAAGACATTACAAGGAAGTAAAGGTAAAACCTAAATACGGTCTACACTTGCAATAGCAGTACTGTGCCAGTTTTAATTTTCTAGTTTTGACAATTATGCCAGAGTTATGTAAGATGTTACCATTAGGGAACTCTGTGCTATTTTTGCAGCTGTTCTGTGGGTCTAAAATTATTTCCAACTACGAAGTTAAAAATGAAGCTTACACCAGAGGCAGCAGCATGAAGAGATCAAAAAGGCAAGATGTGGGGTCACGCTCTTCCATTGTGGGAGCATGTTCACACACGTCTGACTGCTGAAATCTCAACAAATCCCCTTAATGTCCACAGTGACAGAGTCTGTGGGTTTACAAGTAAAGGAAAGTCATAGAGTGTACAGACAGCAGCGCAAATAGACGTGCAGGAGAAGAAAGGGAGGAGGAAGAGGAGTTGGCCAAGTGGAATACCAGTTGATTTATACGGAAAGATGTCAATTTGTGGCTTGGACCCCAGGAAGGGGGCTCTAGAAGTAGAGGTAACGCTGGCAAAGGTAAAAGCACAAGCTTAGGTCTGAATACAGTGTGCTGTGCTGCTCGCCCATCGCAAGGTTTTGGACATGGTTTGTGTGTGCTAAGGTTCACGCACTGGAACCTTGGTCTTGATGTTGCAATGTGAAGGGTAGGGAGATATTTAAGTGGCGCAACCTCCTAGCTGGCCACTAAGAATACTGCTCTCAGAAGGGGTAAACATAGCTCCTGCCAGATCCTACTGAGGTCCAGCATGACCTAAGTAATGATTCTTGTAAAAGAGCAAGACTAGACCATCCCCGCTCTCTGGCTTCCTGTGTCACACACAATATAATGCTATCTGCCACATGGCACTGTGTCTTTCAAAGTCCACAATGGTGAATGAAATGGGCCTCATTGTTATGAAGTATCCAGTTTCAGGTATTTTGTTATAGCAACACAAAATGGACTCATACGCCCTCGCCCTCCACGCCCATCTCCAGGTCAATTAAGTCAAAATTTCTGGCTTTATTTTCCCTAGAGGCTCTAGTGTCATGGCCCCAGGCACAGAGACGGGTTGAGAGGAAACAGAACTGACAGTCTACACCACTGATGGACAGCCCCCTGCCCTTGCCTGAGGTGCAGCCCCAAAGAGTCAGTGACAGAGCTAAAATCCAAGAGAAACAATCTTCTTCTGGCAGGAATCGAAAGGAAGTCGCATTAGTGGCCACCTCTACAGATCTACAGATCTTTATATAGTCTTTCTCTGCTCTGTGTGTGTGTGTGTGTGTGTGTGTGTGTGTGTGTGTTTAGCTCTTTCTTCAAAGACTATCAGTGATTCTGGGTTTGAGTCACCTTAATGACTTCATTTAATGCTCATTACCTCTTCAAAGACCACCTCCTAATACAGTCACCTTCCCCAGAACCAGAATGAGAATGCCAACTTATGCATTTTGAGGAGGACACAATTCAGTTCACATCAGCCAGCAAAACAGCTGCCGCCATGCCTGAAGAGCTGCAGTTAGTTACCAAGACTGGTTACTCAACCTCTTAACGCCCAGGAAGCCCAAATGTCTAGCACTTTCCTCTTAAAATACAGAAAAACAAGGCGGCCCAGGCAGTTGGGGGAACAGCGATGGCAGCGAAAATAAATTACGGAGAAGTCAAAAAATTATACTTCAGACATGAAAACACGTGAAGTGAGTAAAGAAACGGAGACATTTCATTGCAGAAAGAAAAGAAAATGAACAGCTTCTAAAAGACTCAAAACAGAAAGAAAACAGTGACAGAGCTAAAAGCCAAGTGAAATACTGGAAACAAATATTTGCCATTGGAATAAATATAAAGAAGGATTCATAACCAGAATATAAATAGAGGCTACCAGCAAAACCAGGGAGAGGTGGACAAGAAATGGGAATAAAGAATTCACTTCTTGGTGCAGCTTTATTGGGAGAACAGCTTGGTGTCTGTTACAATTTAAAATGGACATAGCTTTTGACTAAGGATCCCTATTTCTAGGTTTCTGCATAGAGAAACACTATAAATATCCCCGAAGGGCCCAACAAAGATGTTAATTACAGCAGCGGTTATAAGAGAAAAAAAAAAGGGAACATCTTACTGTCCATCGATAGCTGGGTGCTTACATAAACCTCATTCTGCCAAGCTAAGCTACAGCCTGCTCTGCGGCCCCTCAGGAGAAGACAGAACTATTTTCTTACCAAGCAGAGATCGCCAGGATATGCTGTCAGGCTGAAAAACCAGAAAGAAAGTAAAGTGCGGAAAAATGCAGATTGTGTGGATGCATATTTGTCATTTTTAAAAACTACAGAAGCTCAAACCTTTATTTTTAGGTGTGCAAAGAGTCGTGGAGAAATATGAGGAAAAGGTTTTGAAAGGTGCAGACCTCACCGTCGAGAGTGCTACGGAAGCTCGCGGTCAGACTTGACTTTTCTCTACTTCCTTCTAGTACGTTCTTTTTCAATAACAATGTCAATATGTAAGACTTAGGTACTTCCTTTAAAGTAGTGAATAACGTTGTTTCATCGGATTTTAACACAATGCATCATATGTGTGCACGAGATGCTACAGAGAACCCTATAATTATGCATTAGCTTTAATATTTGTATTAGTTAGAATTTCTGATTAAAAATAAAGAAAAGATGTGACTAATGGAAGAATTATGAAAAGAGAAAATGACAATGACACAAAGCATTTTACATATAACCATCACAGCTCTAGATGTAAACAAGCTAATTGGTCTCATAAAAGAAGAAAATTCTTCATAGGAGGTAAATAAAATGCAAACAATATGCTGATTATCAAAAGTGCATGAAAACTGAATGCGGCGAAGATTAAAATGCAAAAGTGGGTTAATCATATGCAAATGCAGCATTATACCCACAAATGAAAATTTAAGCCTAAAATATCAAGGGGCCAAAAAGGAGAGGAACACAGTAAAGGACAAAATAAAATTGCACCTGTATCATCATAGCCAACACCTTTGTGTGCTCCTCAAGCGAAAGTTTAAAATGCGTAGATTTTGATAAAGTAACTGAAGAAAGCAGAAAAAGCTAAGTTTGAGCATTAAACGCAAGGAAGAATATAGACGGCTTTTCCAGTGGCTATAACAACTTCAGGAAAACTGGCTGCAATTCTACATCATTCATTCTCTAAAACATGGGTCAGTCTCAGCGTCACCAACAAGGGGACAACCAGACATCGCGTGTCCCTCCCTGTGGCACAATACGAAGCACGCCGTGCCCACGAAGAGGAGTCCTTCGCCTCTCCTACTGACCCCCAAGGACGAGTCTGGATATCTGCCTCTGACCTTCTAGATGAGCAGCTCTCCAGTGCAGCCTGGGATTTCTGGCAGTGCCCAGGACCACCTCTGAGAGTCCACAAAACCAAATGTCTTTTTTGGGGGGACCCTTCTTTGCCTCTTCCTCTCTCATTTTCTATCCAGTTGACAGCAGGGGAGGTGCGCAGCAGCTGTATGAACCACACTGCCATCATCTCTCCAATGACACAGCAAGGATGAGTGGGTCTATTTTGTATTTAAATTTTTTCTCAGTCTTAATTCTTCACACGGTAAATATCAAGAGTATAACCCACACACATAGAAGCATTTGGAAGGTCTTCCACAGTGTGCAGCACTGTGCAGGGCTCCTGAGGTCAAAGTGTTTGCAAGCTCCGCTCCTGATCGAAGTACCATTTTACAGGAAAGCCAATCTAGGGAAGTGAAAGACCATGCAGAAATGTCAGCCAAACTCAGGAATCCACATGTGACATTTATAGATGAAATGACATAGTATCTGGAATTTGCTTTAAAATACTCCAGGACCAAGAAGGAAGTCCTTGAGGTGGGAACAAAACAAGATTGAAAAACTGGTCATTCCTAAAGGTACATCAAAAGTGCCTATGTAAGAAACAGGAGCGCATATTCCAACCCTTGCTAGTTGAACACAGAATTTTAGACTGTGTTGTAACAATAGAATAAAAATAGTCTCTATTATTCAGTTTTTCTTTCCCTAGTTTCAATGACCCATGATCAACACAGTCCAAAACATACAGTGTAGTAAGGTAATTTGAGATTGATGGCATGCTCACATGACTGTGATTACAGTATATTGTTCTACCTGTTCTGTTTTATTACTGTTGCTATTGGTATTTTACTGTGCTACTTTATAAATCAAACTTTATCATGGGTATGTATAGTGTAAACGTAACTATACAAACCACACATCAGCTGATGATAGGGACATGCCCTAAGAAATGTCCCAGAGATTCTGCTCATGTGCAAACATGACAGAATGAATTCACACAAATAGCACAGTGACAACGTCCCTAGGTAATATAATTTTACAGAATGATCACCATTTATTCAGTCTTCTATCGTCCAAAGTGTCACTAGGTGTGTGTGACTGTATATATAAAGGTCAGTACTATCCAGAATCTTAGGCATCCACTTGGAGTTTTTGAGTTTAGACCTCACAGGTAAGAGGGACCGTTAAAGATTAACATGTCTTAGTTGTTTCTAATAACAACTGCAACTGAAAAAAATATAAAGTATAATAATAGCTATTTCAAAAAGTATTAGTAGAGATGTTATCCAACAGTTACATATAAACACACAAGCTCCTTCATCAAAAACAAACAAAAAAACAAGATTAATGATAATGTATTCCACAGCAGAAGCCAAGAGGGTAGATCACAAACTAGACCAGGTGACTGAAAGAGACAATAACTAAAAAGTAAAAGATGGCACTCAGAAACGGTTGGTTGCTACGGTATTTTCAAAAAACTAAACTGGTAGCCGGGCATGGTGGCTCACGCCTGTAATCCCAGCACTCGGGAGGCTGAGGCAGGAGGATCGGTGCGAGTTCGAGACCAGCCTGGGCTACAAAAGTGAGCTCAAGGCTGCCTGAACTGCATAGCGAGACTCTGTCTCAAAAAGACAAAAAAAAAAAAAAAAACTAAACTGGTGGCCCTTGCCTATAACTCTGGAAAGCTGAAGCAGGAGGATTGCAAGTTCCACCTCAGCCTGGACAACTTAGTGACGTAGCAAGGGCCTGTACCAAAATGAAAACTAAAATGGGCTGGGGCTGTAGCTTGATGCGAGGGGCCTGGCTTCAATCCCCTGGTCCTGCACAAAGAAAGACCAAAACAAGGGAAAAGTAGCATTTCAAAATCAATCAAATTTCAACTAGGTCTTGCAAGTAGCCTGCAATAAAACGACAAGAGCACCACAGAAGTGCAGTAAAAGCAGAACGGCTTCTGTGAAATTACTTCACAATGGGAATACAAAGGTACTCTGCGCATGGGAGTGGGGGTGAAGCACCCAACAGGGACCTTGACCTTCACATTGCAAGAATACCTGTAAGAGCTGGATGAAGAAAATGCTGGGGAAAGTGCCCTGGAAGGAAGCAGTTTTTCTACATTGTTTTAAACACTTAGTGGTGAAGACATTCACTCAGGGGTCCACCAGCAAAGAGGGAGACCCACAGGCCTCTCAGCAAAGGCCTTCTCACTGCATCAGAAAGAAGAGGTGGACTTCAAGGACATACAACCCTGAATTCTCATTCACGCCTTAGCGATGCACACAAACCCTGGGAAGTAAAAGCAGACTTGCAGGTATTCTCTCCCTGAAAAGCTGTCACTTGAAGAGCTCTTGTGACAAAAAGGACCTGAATGTGTCCAGGGCCTGAAGGAATTATTTATTGCCCACACCTCTTACTGACAAATTTCACCTCCAAAATGACTTCAAAGCAGCAAGTGGGGTTTAAATGCCAGCTCCACAAGATAAATAAAGGGCAGCCCTAATGGGGAGGGCTGCCATATTGGGAGCAGGAAGAATCGATACCATCACAGATCGATGAGGGCCCTAAGAAGTGGCACGGAAGATAAAGAGCCACTGCGCAGGAGGGAGACCCAGGCATGACACTTCCCTCAAGGCCTGGCTGAGCACACAAAATAAGGAGACAGGTGCCACCTTTCTACACCAGGTCCAAAAAGATAGGCTGAATTAAGTGGTCAAAAATACAAATCAGCAAGCCTAGAGATGAGTATTCCCTAATCACTTTGGTACAGTAATAGCACAGGACAAAAGGGTAGTTACAAGGAGAATAAGGTTAACGGGGAAAAATAAAGGAAGGAATAAGGCCACGGAAGAACAGTGGGACTGTTAGGCACCATTGGAAAAAGAGCTGTCAAGAGAACTATACAGATAAAAATAAAAATTAGAATGACCAAAGCTAACCCAAATGTAATACTCAATGTAAAGTAATTATTTTCCAATGAGAGAATAGAGGGGAGTTCCTGAATGAATCAATAAGCCAAATCTGTTCACAAACAAATAAAATGTAAATGTAAAGACACATAGGCAGTAAATAAAGTTTTTTTTTTAAAGTAAAATTGGCTGTATCACTGACTATGAGTCCGAAGTCATTTAATAAATATATATATCGTTATTATAAAATGCCAAATGCATAACAAAAATTGAAAACTAAAGAACAGTGATTGTGTTTCCTAAACAATAAATATCAAGAAATACAGAGGTAAAGACTAATTGCCAAGGCACAGAGAACTTGATAAAACCTCTGTCATAGTGACACACCACAGGATTATGCTGTTAGAATTTAGCAATCTTGCACCGTAAAAAAGCAAGACATCAATCTGGACAATATAACTGATAAGGCTGAATTAATAGAAAATTAGAAGAAATTAAATGAAAACAGAGTACCTCCCTTTTTAAAAAGAAATGATTAGAATAATAATTGACAATACTCAAGGTGCCAGCAAGGGCAGAAAAATAATTATTATGGAAGTCAAAGTCTCTGACCATAGTACAATAAATATATTAAGAAAAAAAAAACAGATGAAAATGTTCAAGGAGTGATAAATAACATTAGGATTTGTTTCTTTCCAAAAACTAACAAAGCAGAAAATGTCAAAGTCAATTTAAACAAAAAGGAGAAAACTCCAATGCAAATAGCACTAGAAATAACAAAGAACATGATGGAGAAAAGAATGTCATTTGCAAATGCCAATCATAGTTTCCTGCTAAATTGGTTAACCTAAGAATATTAATTGGAGGAAAACAAGCACTTATCCAAAGAAAAAGAAATTGTATTCATATGGACATATAGATTCACAAACCTTCCCAAATCAGAAAGATCTACAGTGAATATTAATAAGTATAAGGGCTTTGCTAAGCACGGCAAAGTAATTCTAAAATTAGGAGCAGCAGGATACATTTCCTTCCAAAAAAAACATCATTCTGTAATCACAAAAATTTAATGAATTACATAAAAAAGGAAACTGCTCTACAATCTCTTTCTCAAAGTGGGAAAAATACTCCGAACGCTATGTTAGTCTATAAAATACAACCTTTTTGGCTAAAACAAGTTCATAAATATAGAATAGAGGAGAAAATAATTTAGCAGCAGAGTGAGTTTTAGATATAGCCATAGGGGTGTGATCCAATTCTTAAATTGAAAATGGTACCCAGGCTTGGTGGTTTCTGCCTGTAATCCCAGCATTCTCAGGGGCTGAGACAGAAGGCTCACAAGTTGGAACCTAGAGAGACTTGGTGATAAGACCGCAACTCAAAAATTTTAAAAGGGCTGGGATGTAGCTCAGTACAAAAACCCTGGGCTTAATCTTCAGTGCCACCAAAACAATAAGAAAAAAAAAAAAAAAAAAAAGTATTTGTATTTCTTGACCTTGAACCATGGTCCAATTTCTGAGTACATGTCATCCTCAGGACAAATCCGTAAGATCAACATTATTTTTACTTCCTTTTCACACCTGTGGAAACTGAGGCACAGAAAGGATAAACAACATGGAAATCCTTAGCCTTTAAAGAGGTGGAATTACATCCAAACCCAGGCAGTCTCCTGGACAAACAGACTGACAAACGATGGTTTATTGATATGGGACATCTCAAAAGAGACAGCTCTGACATTACGAGGGATGAAGTGCCCCAGAGCTAACCGCACCCAACATTTCATTATTTTATTAATATTTTGTATTTAGGGCTGGCAAGATAGCTTAGCTGAGCGGCCTGGGGAGACAGCTCAGTGCAATAAGCACTTATCTGGCAAGTTCAAGCCCCAGTCCAGCAAAAAAAAAAAAAAAAAATAGCTCAGCCAACTAAAGCATCTGCCTAGGCAAGCTTAAGCAAGAGCAGGGACCGTGGTTTGATCCCCAGCACCACATGCTGTGCCAGTCTTACTTCCAGGATCACAGAGCTGACCACAGAGTCTGGGTGTAGGCCTGTAATCCCAGCACTGGGGAGGCTGAAAGCAGGAGCACCACAAGTTCAAGCTGCATATTGAGACCCTATAACAACCGAATACATTTTAAAAAGAAAAAAAAAAGTTATACTTAGGCAATTCAACTAACTTACCAGTTGAATGACAGTAATATTTTATTACAACTGAAAATGTTTTAATATTGACTGTTTTACAAACTAAGCCCGTAAACTCCTCAAAAGCAAGAGATTTTTTTTAGTTGAAACTAAGGCAGCTTCTAGTTCCAGATGGCCTACTGTGATTACATAACCAACATGGAACCCTGAAAACCTGAGCCTCAGAATTCCTTTCCATAAACACAGGAACCCATAATGCAGAGCTTCTGTGGAAATTATGTGCATTGATATAAGCAAAGCACATAGAAAAGTGTGTCCTAAGCCAGGGAACAGCAAATTATGGTCCAAATCCACCTTGGTCCCTGGTTTTATTCCCAAAGACTCACAGGAGTTTTGCATGTTAAAATGATTTTTTAAAATTCTAGGAAAAGTTATAGGCAGCTAAGTTAGGTAGAAATATTGCAGGCAGTGAGGCAGAGTCCTGCAGAGAGGCAATGCCGAAGGTGAGAACTCCTGGAAACTGGTGGGAGGAGCATCTAAAGGAGATTAAAATCCCACCGGCCGGATTTACATGCCCTCCTATGGGCTAAACAAAGTTTGAGATTAGCAGTGCTGACAATCTCTTCTGTGATTTCCCATATAAGTAAACCATTATCTGATTAAGGATGGCCCATCCTCTCCCACCCACTAAGACCAGGACCAGTACCAGGACCAAAGACTAAAGACCACTAAGACTAAAGCTAAAAACAAGACTGACTAGCGATGATGGACCAAAGTTAATGACGTCATCCATAGGCCCTTGCTACCACTGGATCAATATTACCTAAGTGACGAAACTTGTAATTTTATTGGTTGATCATAATTTTGACCCATGTTGTACCTACTGCACAAGTTTGCTCTATGAAACTTCCTTTGAGAAGTGGGTTCACTGGCAAGCCATTCAGGAGGGGCCCTGTGTCTCAAGAACTACTCCTCGTCCCCAATAAATGTTCCTAGTCTTAAAAAAGAACAATAATAAAATCCTCTCCTGGTAGCCTTGAAGGATTGGTTGGAGCTCCCACCCACAAAAAGAAAAGAATACCCAAGTCCCTCATATCAAATAGTATCGTTATTGGCATATAACCTATACACCTCCTCCTGTAGACTTTACGGAATGTCCAGATTTCTAATACAACTCATACAATGAAAATGCTGAGCAAATAGTTGTTACACTGTCTTGTTCAGAGAATAACAACAAGGTGAAGGTCTGTACGTGTTCAATAAAGTTGCAATTTTCTCCCTGATATTTTCCATCTGAGGCACAGTATATTGAAGCCATGGATGCAGTAGCCTCCGACACACAAGACTGACTGAATCTTGCGACACATGGAAATGATATTAAATTCTAATCTCACTGTCTAAAAATAAAGTTTTATTGGAACACAGCCACACACTCATTTGTTTACGCGGTGTCTATGACGGCTTTCACGCTACAGTTGCAGAGCTGTGGAACTGTGACAGGGACCATATGTCCCTCGGAGCTGAAAATATTTACTCTCCAGCCCCTTTCAGAAGAAGGTGGCAATCCTCTGACCTCATCAATTGCTGGACAAAGCTGGCAAGTCAGGTAGTTATACACTGATTACTTGTTTCCTATAAGAGCCAGATTATAAATGGAGACTCCATCTCTGAAAGCCCTGTTATACCATAAATATATAGAAACCACTTACATATGAAAAGAAATGCAAGTACAGTAGAGGCTTTTATTAGTGTTTACTACATGAAAACAGGAGCACAATATGAAAGTTGTGTCGTAAATGTTTTTGAGGGGATTTGCTGCCTGAGGTCAGTCAGACTGAGGTTTTGGTTAAGTGACCTAGGGACAGGAGAGCCCCTCCATCCTTCAGTCTCCCCGTAACAGTGGTTATCCATTGTATTACAGAGTCACAATCACATCCACAGTGCCACGCTATCACATGTGTGTCAGCCTGGGCAAGAGCGCTGCCCACTTTTATGAGAAAAGAGCAAAGCATCAGTAAGTTGGGTGGATAGATTCAGCCTTAGTGATCAGCCTTGAGCAGAAAAGAGAGATCTGGTGCAGAGCCAGCAAAAAGAAAAACAAGAGAGGGAGGCAGGAGGAGGAGGAAGAAGAAGAGGAGGAGGAGAAGGAGGAAAAAGAGGAGGAGGAGGAGGAGGAGGAGGAGGAACAGTCAGCTGCACAAAGGGCCTCCATGTCCTTAGCCCCAGATATACAGGACCAAGTGTTCCACAAAGCTGTCCGGAGCCCACCTTATGAGTTCCCTAACAGCACAACTTCCTCTAGGCCTCACACAAAGGTAACCTCACAGCAAGAAGCTCATGCAAATGGAATCAGTAACAACAAGAATCTGTGGTACTTGAGGGAACCTCCTGAGATGAGCCTGGAGAATGGGTCTGTAGCTCAAAGCCCAAGGGAAGAACCGAACTCATTCATGCACACATGAACTTGGGCCTCCATACTCAACAGAGCCTGTGGGAACTGCTGCTTCCCCTGCTGCCTCAGGCTGCATGAAGGCAGATCATAAATCAAGCAGTTGTGCTGGCTTCAAGAGTCACCCAGCCTATTTATCACCCCGCCATCAGGAAGGGCTAGGACAGGCAAAGGGGCTCTGGGCCCCGTGCACTGCCAGGCATCCCTCCTGCCCAGCTGTGGGCTTCCCACTTTTGCCACGCTGGCGTCTTCTCTGCCATGAGTGTGCAGGGGTGCAGCACAGCTGGGAGCTGTCCACACCTGTGTGGACACCCGGTGGGTGTGCAAAGCGGCCTTGCAGAAAGGAAGAGCTATGCAGGGGATACTAACCCATCTAGCACAGGAGTGAACAAATAGAGAAATGCTGGACCTCGGAGATGGGCAAAGTGACATTCATGAGCATAAGGCGACCCACTGCGCATGCGCGTGTGTACATGTGTGTGCATATGTGTGTGCGCGTGTGCACACACATGCACAGAGTCAAAGTCACATAACATGTTGTGACATGTTGAGCAGGATGGACTACAGATATGCTACTTGTTCCTGAGACGATAACACAGCTAAAAAAACCTCCTATTGCTGAGTATTTTTTACTGTATCTTCTCTCTGTTTACTTACATTTAAGTTCACAAATACTGACCAAAGATACAGTGGCTTACAATGTTCAGTGTTGTAAAGTGTTGCACAAGTTTGTATTCTAAGACTAAAAGGCTAAGCCACAGAGTCTAGGTGTAGGAATGCCTACACACCTTGGCTTGTGTAAGTCTTCTGTAGAACATTGTTGAACATTGCATCTGTGAAACCTGTGAAATATATATATATATATATGTATGTATATATATGTATATATACATATATATAATCCCTTACTGTTAAGAATATATGTGTGTGTGTATATATATATATATATATTCATTGACATGATCATGTTTTATGTTTATACATAGATGAGCTATATGTAAATATATATGTATATATTAACCAGCATAAGCTATAGCAAAATTCATCATTTATTTTCCTCATACAATTTATAAAAATCTTCAAGTTGGGAAAACAGCAATGTGGGTCTAAACACCCACCTGTCTATGTGCTTTGGCCCCCTGGCTCCAAGGTTGCAGTACAGCATTCTTGGCAAGAAAGGCCCTCTGCACTGCACACTTAGTCACTACGTATCTCCTCCAGAAAAACATTAGAAACGGCCTCCTTCATGAGAAGAACTGGTTGGGCAAATTTCTAAAGACTCACTCAGGGGAATGGTCATGTAGAACAACAATTACTTGAAAACATAAGAGTATGGAGAAATCTTACATGTTGCTTCTGTACCCTGACAACTTTAGTGAATCTGACATTTCTATACACTAATAATGAACTGCCCCAAAAAGAAATAAAGAAAATAATCTCACTTACAATACAATAAAAATACAATATAATACATTCAACCAAGGACATACAAGATGTATACGTTTAAAACTACACAAAATTGAAAAAAGAGGGTGACACAGACACATGTCAATGGAAAGATGTCATGGATTCATGGATTCCAATAATCAATATGTGAAAGTCCCCGTCCTTCATCTGCAAAGTCAATGCAATCTCTATTAAGATTCCAGGGACATTTTTCTAAACATTAATGAATTCTAAAATCTGCATGACACCACAAAAGATCCTAAATAGCCACAGCTATCTGCGCGACAAGAACAAAGCTAGCAACAGCACGCTGCGCGATTACAAAATGCGTTTCAAACTGACAGTAAGTAAAGTGGTATGGTGCTGGCCTAAAAACAGACACATCGAATAGGATCTAAAACTGAACCTATTCACTTAAAAATCAATTTTTAGAGATGGTACCAAGAACTGATGAACTATACTGAGAAATCTGAGTATCTACATGGAGAAGAAAAATGTTGAATCCTTTTGTTAAACCACATATTAAAAAAAAACAATAGATTCATTTCTTAAACAAAAGACATGGAACTTTAGGACCATTAGAAAAAAAATGGGAGAAAGCTCCATGAAATTGATCTGGGCAATGACTCTTTTCAGATGTGGCTTCAAAAGCCACCAAAAACAAAATGAATTGCATCAAACTGAAACTTCTGCACAGCAATGAAAGCAACCAAGTGAAGATACAACCTACAGATCTGGCAGAAATAGCTGCAAGCCACATGTCTGGTAGGGGCTTATTACCTGAAATGCGTAAAGATTCCAGCTCCTTAGGAAGCAAACACGTAATCCGGTTTAAAATGGGTAAAGAGGCATTTCTCAAAAGAAGAGCTATAAACTGCTGACAGGTACCTGTGCATGAAGACCTGCTCAGGAGCACCCACCATCAGGGAGATGTAAACTAAATCCATAATGAGATATCACCTCGCACCTGTTAGGACGGCAGTTATCAAAGAGGAGAAGGATAACAGGTGCTGCTGAAAAAGGGAGAAGGGGGAATTCTTGCACAGTGTGGGTAGGAATGGGCAGCAGCAGAGACATATTTTGGAAAGTGATGTGGCGGTTCCTCAAAAATTAAAAACAGAACTGTTGCGGGATCCAGGGTTCTGGTTTACATGATTTACATCTGCAGGTGGTTCCCGAGCCTCGCGTGCTCACAGGTGCTGGATTGGGGGAGGTGACTGGGTCATGTGGTGTGACATCCTCACTGGATTGGACTGCTGATGGGTTTATAGCTGGGTGTGACACTGGGAGGTGAAGCCTGCTGGGAAGAGGCAGATTGCTGGGGAGGGGGGCTGAGGGTGTCCATCCCTCCTGTCCCCTTGCTCCCTGCTTCCTGTGTGCCATGCCATGAGCTCTTTCTCCTCTGCCCTGTTACCCTTTCTTGGAATCAGAAGCCTCCATAGTCTGTGAGCCAAAGTAAATTTTTCCAGTTTGGACAGCAGATGTTGGGCGTTGTGCCTCCATGACAGGAAAGGGACTAAGACGTCTAGAAACCCCGCTTGCTAGCTTCTGGGCACATCAAAGCAGCAAGAGCACCGGTGAAACAGCTCAGCAGACTAAGCACTGGCTTTGGCCAGCTCAGGGACCTAGGTTTGATCCCCAGTCCAGTATGACACCCCGGCCCCGCCCCCAGGGTGTTCTGCGGCAGAGACCAAGTCTGGGCATGGTGGCACTCGCCTGCAATCCCAGTGAAAACAGCTGCAGAGACTGAAGACGGCAGAGTCATTACGAGTCTGAGCTGCATAGTGAGACCGTGTACCAAATACATAAAATGACAAGAAAAAAAAAAACAAGAGGAAGAAGTCAAAGCCCCTAAAATCAGTGTGCCATCGTGTCACCCACATTTCTCCCTGTTCACTGTCACATTCGCCATACCCAAGATGTGGAATCAACCCAAAGTTGAACCAACTAATGAAAAAAAAAGAGAAACATGGGGGCTCGGGGGAGCAGAAAGAGATTATTCACGCTTAAGAAAGAATAAAATTCTGTCATTCTCAATAACATGAGTAAACTTGAAGGCGTTATGCTAAGGGAAGTAAGTCAGGCGCAGAAAGACAAATACTAAGGGATCTCATGTGAGTGCAGAACCTAAGAACCGAACCCCAAGATGCAGAGAATACAGAGGTAGCTGCTGACCCCGACAGGAGGGGGACCGGGCTAGAGTGACGAAGTTAGGAGGGGCGAGTTCTGAGGTAACTGCACACTATGGCAACACTAGTTCATGATATACTATAAATTTGAAAACTGGTTAAACAATTTTCTCACCAGAAATAAAGTGTCGTCACTAAAAAAAAAAAGAAAACAAAAAAAGTTTAAGAGGTGATGGCTAGGTAGCTTGATTTAATCATAATTTTACAATATCTACATCTATCAGAAGAAGACTCTATTCCCCATAAACACAAAATTTGTCAAATTTTTTAAAAAGTGAATTCAATAAAGAAAACTATCAAGAGGTAAAATCTTTCTAATATGTAGTTAAATGAACACATTTTATGGTGATATAGCTCAGTGGCATAAACACCTGCCTGGAAAATGCAAGGTCCTGAGTTCTGCAAAAATAAATAAATAAATAGATAGATAGATAGATAGATAGATAAACAGATAAATAGGTAAATAGATAAATAGATAAAATAAAATGAATTTTATATGTGAAATAAAAGTTAAGCTAGAATTAAACTAGAAACACATGAATTTCTTCTAGTTAGCTTATCTGTTTGTTTATTTGTTTGTTTGTTTGTTTGTTTGTTTATTTATTTATTTATTTATTTATTTATTTTGCAGAACCAGGGATTGAACTCACGACCTTGCGCTTGCCAGGAAAGCTCTTATTCTTCTGAACTATCTCCTCAATCCCTTTTCTTTTAGTCTTTAAAGAAAATTTTTAAAAATAGTAAAAAAAAGAAAAAAGAAAGAAACAATACAGAATTTCACTTTAAAAAATGATAGAATTTCAACAGTGGTTGTTAGATTGCATACTGTTTCCTTCAAATTAGTTATTCAGATTACCACACGTACGCATGCAAAGCTGGCCCCCAAAATTATAAAAATGAAAAAGGAGGAAAAAAATTAAGCATTAACTGCTCCTTTCAGTAGACCAGTAGAGCTCAGCAGTACGATTACCCAAGCTTTACTTCACCCCAGTTGTTCCTTCCCTGTGAACAGATTCCTTCCCTTTCACAGGATCTGCTGCACCTTTCAGAGGTTATTTACTCTTTTAGGCTCTTACTCTAGCGAGACAATATGGTGTTTGCCCATACAGGTCTGATTTATCTCACTGAGGAGTATGATCTCCAGTTGCATCCATTTACCTATAGAAGCCATGAGTTCATCTTTCCTTTTTATAGCTGAGTAATACTCCATGGTGTAAAACTACCACATCTCCTTTATCTGCTCCTCAGTTGATGGGCATTTGGTTTGCTTCCAAGTTTTAGCTATGACAAATTGTGGTGCTGTAAACAGGACTGCCAGTATATCGCTGTGATATGATGATTTCAGGTCTTCTGGAAAGATACCCAGGAGGGGAATACTGGATTGAACAGGATCTCTTAATGCTAGTTTTTGGAGGAATCTCCACACTGGTTTCCATGGAAAAGCACATGTATTTCATGCACATTTCAACAGCATCTCATGTGTTCTTGAAATGGCTAGGGGTAACTGTGAGTGGAGTTCTTTCTTTATTTTTATTTCACTATTGTCTATGTGGTGAACCCTTTTAAAACTCTCAACTTGTCTAATTACATATTCTTGAACTGCAGAAAAATGGCTGCATTCTGTATTTCCTCTGCCCTGTAAAATTTTCATTACTTTTTTATTGCTGTATCTAAAGCACAACTTTAAACAGCCAAGATGAAAAAAAAACAAAACAAAAAAAAAAAACAATTACTACTTAGGATAAAGGATAAACAAAAGAATATTTTCCCAACTAAAAGTTAGAATGTGCTTAAAACAAGTATTTTGTAAACAGTGACAATGGCTTAAAACCAAATCATAGATCATTAAGGCAGAAGATACAGATGTAAATTTTCCAAAGATTTAATTTGCTACTAAAACAAGATAAAATACAATTTCACACATTATGACTGAAACCAAAGAACAAAATGGAGACAAATTAGCTTAGGTCCATATCCAATCTAAATTTAGTGACAAAACAATGCCAAGTGTAAAAATCACATAGGGAAACTAGGATAAAACAAAATAGCATTTTTTCCCCAAGTAAAGTCCTTAAAAAATTACTGTAGCAGAAGAAATTTCAAGAGAAGCATATGCATTTAATAAACACCTGAGGCACTATTACATGCGAAGTTTTAATTTAATTTTGTTGCTGTTGTTTTTAAGGCAGGGCCTCACGATGTAGCCCAGGCTAGCCTTGAACTCACTAGTCTGGCCTCAAATTTATAGTGATCCTCTTTTCAAATACTGGGATTACAGGCATATATCTCCATGCTCAATTCATTATATATAATTTTAGAAAAACTGTCTATTTTTATGATGTTAAGAAATACAAGAGAGGTAGAAAAGCTGTCTTGTATTCTGAATAACTTCTATGAAGACAACTGTAAGCAGTGTATTAATTATTGTAACTATCCTACTAACCCATTTTGAAACTGTCTCATTGCTATTTCTTTATCATTAAAATTAATAAAATTTTTAAAAAATTAAAAAATATGAGAAAGAAACAACATTTGAAAATCTGTGTATATACTAACACACACACACACACACACACACACAAATAGTTCATACACAAACATGTCACACAAACAAAAAACTTTCCATCAGCCTCTAGGACACAATGAAACACACAACTTATTTACTAAGCCAATAACTGAAATGGTTTCACTGGTGTAAGGAATTAAAGAAATGTGCATATAAACAGTAGGCGCATTCTTTAAAGCCAATTAAATTAGGGCTGGGGTGGAGCTCACGGGGAGAGCATTTGCCTAGCACGCACAAGGCCCTAGGATCAATCCTCAGCACCATAAAAAAATAATCAAGAAAAATTATTAAGCCCAATTATTTAAGCCCAATTTTGGCAGAGAGATAATTAAATTGGCTTAGTTCTTTGAGAAGAAAATGTGACTAATTATATTAAGAGTAATTAAGACTGTAGTAGCAAGAGCAATAACATGAATAAATAACAAATATAAGATCACAAAATGCATGTAACTAGTTCGGAAGAAGAATGAAGAATTTGCTTGTTTGAGTTTGGTTTTTCTCTCTTGTAGATGGTATACATAGGAGCATGCATTATACTTAAAAAAAATAGAAAGGATGTAATATCCACTGATGGAAAAAGGAACAGTAATAAAGGTATATTAAACTGTGGACTATTATGGGATCATCACAGCCATGCAGGAGCAAGAAAGAACATTTACCAAATAATGTGAAGGGAAAAGAGCAGAAAAAATTGAACATCCGTAATGACTACAATCGTGTAAAAAGCCCCATACATTTAAATAAAGACGGGACTACAATGAGAAGAGATGCAAATAATCCAGGCATTTTAGCACAAGTTTATAACTCAAATTTGTAAACACTTTTGCAGGATGAGACATACAGAGTGATTACACCACTTAAAATCTGGCCTCTAAGAACTATTAAAGCAGTTTACAAGGTTCACATGTGAGAGCCTGAGTTGTGACCCTACATAGCAATAAATGCCAATGTGCCCCTGGCCAACAGATCCCAAGGAAGGAGTTCTGGAATTATCTACATATTAGCAACAATTATGCATAGTTGCTAGCACACAGTGAAGACCAACTTAGCTAGGAAGCTCATAGCTGCAAACACAACACCCAAAAATATCTGGCCCAGAGGTACTAGCCAGGCTTCCTGAGAGTGACATGGGTCTTCCAGAAAACCTTGTAGGTGGCTGAGCTTTCTAAAGCACAATGTGCTTACTCAGAAAAAATCTTCCCATCCTCAGCACCAGGAGGCTATGAAAGCTTCTTTGGAAGAAAAAGATTTCCAACAGAAGGGACTGGGTTAAAGACATTTGTGCCTTTACTTCAAGAGGTCAGCAGATTTCTCAAAATCATTTTCTGAAGAGCTGTGTGTTTACAAGAAGGGTCAATATTAATTGAATGGATTGAACTATTATCTCAATTCACTAGAAAGCAAAAAATGCAGATTTTGTTTTCAGGAAGATATGATACAGGAGATTCTATTATACTACCATAATCTTGTGAGTATAGGGGTATGACCTTATTTTCAACATATATGTCCACAGTCTAACAGATGGGCAAGTGAAAGTTGGGTGGGTGGCTGAATATCTGGATGGATGGACGGACGGACGGACGGATGGATGGATGGACAGATGGAAGGACAGATGGGTAGATGGATGAGTGGACAGATGGATGGATGATTATGAATCCTCATACTCAACAGCCTACTCTAATCACTTATCCACACTGATAGATTTCTAATATTACTACAGCAAGAACAGTGGTGTTCTGAACACAGTCTAAGCAAGACCAAACTAAAAGCTATCCCATAAAAAAAAAAAATGGATCATTTCTGAAATCAGAGCTTCTGCTTCATAAAGTAGGTGTAAAGCTTTTAGCCACTTAATCAGAGTGCAAGCAGAATAGTAGAGTGCAAAGTAAAGACGACCCTTAGTCAAAGCCAGCTATGCTGCAGGAGAGGCTGCTGGCTCACTGAGGAACTCTCAACATACAACCCAGGGCTAGTTACCGCTGGGAATGATTTAGAGAAGCAAATCTTCAGGCCCCACCGAGACCTAATGAAGCAGAAATTCTGAGGGTCATGAAGCAATCTATGTTTTTGCAAGCCTTCCAGATCATTCTAAAGCCAGCTAATGTTCAGGCCACTAATGCCAACATGTAGATGGAGGATCCTTTACACCTTGCTTAGACCAGACTGGGAAGTAGGAAGAAATAGGGAGCAAGAGTAGAGGAAAACCAGAGACTTTCTGGATGAGATGCAGATATTACAATTCTTTTTATACTGATTTATTTTTCACCTGCATCCCCTGCAAGAACCAAGAGTAGAATGGTCTGTCTCAAAATCTTAGGTACCTAGCTCTCCAAGATGCAAGAGCTAGAGACTGGTTAGTCTTGGAGCTCTGGGTCAGTGTCAGTCACTGACTGTTGGTGCCTGCTACTTAATCTGGCAACTGAGAGTTAACTAGCAGTAGTCAGAGAAAACTCTAGAAGTTTCAGGCTTTGGCTTTATCTCAGTCTCTCTGGTAGACTGAAGAACAACAAAGAACCCTGAATATAAGGGATGAAGGAACAATCTTTCCATTCTTTTAACAATGTCCATGAACCCATCCTACCCATTCTGAGTAGTTACTGCTTTCAGAGGGAATAGAAGGAAACTCCTGGTTGAGCTGTGAGCAATTATGAGCTTACTTCTCACTTAACACAAATCACATCCACTTCAAGCTGGCATTTTCACCCTTATGTTTACAGATTCAGAGTAAGATTTATAATCAGTTAAGTAATGGTCTTGAGGCCACACACCTAATAAGGTAGCATGACTTGGCCTTAAGTGTAGCTATGTTACAGGACCTAAAAACATCTGAAGGTTCAAAGTTCACTGGCAAAAGTCACCAGACTCAGCATCTAGTATTCATGGCTAGGAGTTACCAAATTCATGGCTGTGACTCTGGAGAGGAGACAAAGCAAGGTCTGCAAAGGGTAAAAGCACACAGGGCGGTCTAGAGGAAGCCAAGCGCAGGCTTCGACAGGTCCCCTTCCAGCAGGGTCCCATGTAATCAATTCTCACACAAGGTGTTATGACGCCGTGTGAAAGCTCTTCCTCGAAGGGAGCTCACTGCACTGTTGGTACACAGAGCTGCTGTTGAGTGCTGTTTGTAAGTGCCAAGAAATACTGGCTTAAGGATGTATTAATTCACAGCGAGGAGGACAAATCCAAGACATGGGTGGCATAGGTTCAAATCCAAGCTCTTTCACTTTGGGTGCATTATTTGAATACTTTAGGAAGTTACAACCATACAGTGGGCTTGGCAGGGTTCCCACATGTTATGGTTCAGATTAAGTCTGAGTGTGTTCTCCAAAGGTTCCTGCCGGAAGCTTCGTCCCCTATGTGGCACTGCTAAGCGGTGGTGTGATCACTAAGAGGAGAGGCACCGTGGGGGTCATTTTTGAGCCTTGCCCCGGATCAGGCTCTGGCTTCCTGTCTCACCACATGGTCTCTGCCTCTCGCGTGCATTCCCACCATGAAACTATCCACCATGCTGTGGTGCAGCCTGGAGGTCCTCACCAGAGCTGAGACAAAGCCAGCCCCATTCATACCCTTAATCCTCCATAACTGTGAGATAAATAACCCTCTTTTCTTTGTAAAGCTAGCCTGCCTCAAGAGTTTCATTACAGTAATGGAAAACAAACAGCTATATGCACTTCTCAGAGTTGTTGTAAGAACGTAACAAAGTAACATTTGTAACACTGTGAGCAGGTGCCAGGCACAGAGTATATGTCAGTGTGTTTAGCTCATGTTACGCCTTCCTATTTAGCTACTCAATCCCTGGCCAGAGCTAATACATTTCTATAGCACTTCCTCCCCTGGGTACTAAAGATGGGTAACAGAGAGGTCACTTCCGTGTTTCTGGCACTGAGACATGCAACCTTTCACCAGCTCTTGACTGTCTTGTCCCTTAAGATCTTGTTCCAGTTGGGTTTATATACATCTAAAGCAGTAATGAAGCCCTGGGGAGAGGGGAACTCTAGTGCCCTGTTGCGTGCCTGCCACCAAAGCAGCACTCTGTAATGCAAGGGACTAAGATGATGGAGGAGATCGAAGCTGCTTTAGATAATGAGTAACATTCAAGGAGGGATAGAAAGAGATTACAGTTAAGAGCCAAACTGTGCACAGGAGAAATGAAAGCACAGAGAAGCTGAATGACTTGGCCAGGGCCACGCGGACCTCAGCAGCAGGCTGTCATCCACATCCACTCCATGTCCTCGCCAGAAAGCATCAGCATCCATGTCCAATTCCATCCCATCCAGGACAGTTCTCCAAATGAAGTTCTTTGCCCCAAATGCTAAACAGCCCTTCCCCCTCCTTCAGTTCCAATACTAGGTCTTCCTAGGAAGAGCACTATTTGACCATGGCACCCCAAACCCTCTATTTTATAAAGTTATTGTATTAAATTTATTTCTCTACAGAAGCCAACCCACCAAACTGCTCAAAACCACTTCACAGAGTTAGTCTGATTACCGGGTAGGACACTGGATATAAGAATGCTTTGCATCTTGAAACCCCACACTGCCACACATAAAACTGTGCTTTCTGTCAATACAGCTCCAAGAACAGTAAACAACTCCTTTTGCAACTGCAAATGGACTAACAACACATTATTTTATTATTCACTTGTTATTTCTGTAACTAATTTCTCAGCTTTCATTCCTTCCTATTATAAAAGAAGCAAACAAAAAAGAGAAATCAATGAAGTAAGAATGCTATTTTCTGACACCAACTCCACATGCAAATGCAATAGAATAACTGGCAGCAGATGGGTCAGTTCTCCCAACCCTCCCCCGAGGAAAACCAACCATATGGCAAACAAAAGAGTTGACTGAGTGTTCCAAGAAATGGGGTCCATCCTGGTCTCCAGGCCCTGAAGAAGAAAGGACCCTAGCATTTGTAAAACAAGCAATGACGTCACTGCCAACCCTTTCTCCCAGATCTTCCTATCACGCAAATTATACCTAAAAAGGCAATTGAGGGTCACTGTAAATTCTGGCGCCTATAGACAACGAAAGCAGATGATGTTTAATGACTACCGTCAAAGACAGTGTACACAGTCCTGTTAAATGTTAAGAGATGCTATTCATGCCTGAGAGACTGATAACAGCAGGGTAACATCCTCTTCAGCCATGCTAGAAATTAAAACAATACCAGTACCTAGACTGTAACAATCAAGAAGTATTCTAACCATGGGCTGGTGAGATAGCTCAGCAGTCTAAAGCGCCTACTTAGGCAAACTTAGGCAAATTCAGGGACCGCAGTTCAGTCCCCAGCAGCACATGCTGTGCCAGCTCCACCCCCAGGGCAGGCCGAGCCAGAAAGAAAGAAAGAAAGAAAGAAAGAAAGTTTCTTTTCTTTTTTCTTTCTTTTTTTTTTTTTAAAGAAGAAGTATTCAAACCACAAGAAGAGAGAGGCATGGTAGTGTTTGCCTATAATCCTAGCCTCACAGGAGGCTCAGGTCAGGGGGTCAAAAGATCCAGCCCAGTTGAGGCAACATAGAGAGACCCAATCCTACATTTTAAGATACAATTAATAGTAGTGAAAGGGCTGGGGAGGTAGCTCAATGTGAAGTCCCTGGCTTCAATTCCTACCAGAAAAAAAAGCAGCACAGAAAGACAAGTCTTCATATCCATGATAATGACTGAAGTAAAAAATAATAAAAACATCAAAGATTGGCAAGGATAAGGAACAACGAGATCATTAATATGATTGCTGACAGTCCCAGAAAATGGAACAATAATGTGGCAAAACTGCCAGGCAACTTCTTCACCCCTTGAACACACAAGGAGCTTTAAGCAAGAGAAATTATGGCTCCAGAGCACAAAGCCTTTGTATAAAAAATGTTCACAGAAGCTTCATTTCTAATAGGTGAAAACTAATAATGATCTAGTATCCACCAACAACAGGCAAGTGGATAAGTGAAGAGTGGAATAACCACACAGGGTGTGCTCCACAGCAGTCAAAAAGAGCAAGACCAATAAACAAGGTAATATCCATCATCAGAGATCAACTTGTTATATTTGCATAGTAGCCACTGGTTTTTGTGTAAATAAAGTTTTATTGAAACACAGCCACATGCAATCACAGGCATATTGCCTCAAGCTTCTTTTCAAAAACAACAGCACAGTTGAATGGTTGCTGCCCACTGTGAAATATTTACTGTATGCTGGGGTTTTTTGTCTTGTTTTGTTTTGTTTTTTAAGCTGGAGACTCTAACAAAGATAAAGGCAAAAACATTCTTGGCCAGGTAGCTCAGTGGACTAAGATGAGCTTGCTTAGGCAAGCCCAGGCACCGGGATTGGATCTTTGAGCCACATCCCATGCCAGGCCCGCCCCCTGGCACACTGAGACTGGGTGTGGTGGTGCACACCTCTAATCCCAGCACTAGGAAAGCTGAAAACAGAAGGATCACTATGAGTCTGAGCTGTATGAAGTTCTAGAACAGTTAAAACTAATTTATAGCTAAAATGTGGGAAGGGGGCTTGTTTCTGATGGTTGGCTAAAAATGAACAGAAGAGAGTTTCTGAGGTGATGGGAAGGATCCACACACTGGTGGGGCTGGGCTGCATAAACAGATGCACTCACCAAAGCAGACCAAACTACACTTAATGTCTCAATTACTTTTTACTCGTTGCTGGGACTAATACCTGACCCTCAAAATGAAGGAAGGAAAGGTTTATTTAGCTTACAGTTACTGGAGGTTTCAGTCCATATTCGGCTGGCCCAAGGCTGAGTGGAGCAGGACAGAGAGCATCCAGTTCATGGCAGTGGAATAGCAACAATCATGACAGAGGCAACTTGACCAACCAGGGCAGCAGACAGCAACAGCTTCAGTCTGTCTGTCTCTCTTTATAGTGCACCCAGGCTCTCTGCCTCAGTTTGTCTGCCTCAGGCTATGCCCATAATCCCAGAAGTACTTAAAACACATAATCCCAGGGATCATGAGTCAACTCTCAAACTCTAGATCAGTACTAAATCACATAATCCCAGTGATTCATGAGTCAAGTCTCAATCTATAGAAGTCCCCACCCAGTGACTGCATGAGGCTTTGGGGGGAGAACTAGACATAAACCATGACACTTAAGATCGATGGATTTCTGATATTTCTATCCAGCTGTGGAGAAGCCCTGCCCTGTCATTAGGTCCAAAACAGAATCAATTCTGTACCCCAATGTTAACTTTTTAACTCAAGAAAATGCCAGAAAAAAAGAGTCCAGAGCTACGCTTTCCATTCAGCTATGAGGCCAATCAGACTCCTGCAGACCAAATTCTTCAGCAGTTGGAACAGCCCTTCAAAGCTATTCAAATTCTTCCCATTTCCCCAGCATGGAGAAACCACCAGTTGTCTGTCCCACAGAGCTACAGGTCTCTGCCCAAGGTGGGTCTTCATTAACCTTTTCGGAGAGCTCATCTGTGTTAAGACTTCAAGACATACAGGTAGCTATCACAAATTAGGTTGAACACACAGTTTATGACTTTTACTATGTACCTTTTCTTGGCCACCAAATATTTTAAAAGAGTACCACCTTTTCACCTTTATTATGAAAATGATACTGTTTCTATTTACTATGAAACTCAAGTCAGCCAAAGTTAAGGGTAATCTCAGATAGCAGCATTAATTGTATTTTAAAATCATACTGTGGAAACATCTGCATCCCATCACTTGTGGGATTGACAGTAACCTTCTTTCTTTCCACTTTGAACACTAAGGAAAAAATAACATTAGAGACACTGAAAAAAAAGCTCTATGGATTTCATTTCATTCTACACATAAATTAGATAGATAGATAGATAGATAGATAGATAGATAGATAGATAGATAGATACAGATAGATATAGATAGATAGATAGACAGATAGAGATATAGAGATAGATAAATAGATAGATAGATATAGATAAATAGATAGACAGACAGACAGACAGACAGATAGATATCACAAGGACAGGATCTTGAGTCTAAAGAGTCTGAACCTGGCCCTCTGGCCCCTCTCTCCAGACTCTGCTCATTCTTTGCTTCCCATTTCTCATCCAGGTTCAAGCCCATGTTCTTCAGATCCATTTCTTAACACCAACTGCTCCCAAAGACCAAGCCTCAGGTCTCTTAGGATTCCTCAGAAGATATGGGTGCCACTTCCCTGACCTACAGACTGTTCAAACAATCCTGAAAAATATAACCAATATGTTTTTAAAAAAAAAACAAGCCAAAACTGAGATCACCCGGCAGAAGCAGAGGTCAGGCTGAGCCAAGCCCTCTCCAAATTCCCACCTGGGACAGCCCTAGGGACCTCCTTGGAACAGTGCTGCAGCCCTCGTAATCACAAGGCCTTGCCTTCACTCTGCACAAACCGCCGCCCCTGAGGTCCTCAGGTCTTACCCTTCCCCTCCTGCTCCTCCACAGTGATGCTCCACAGCTTCCGCAGGAGCACAGCTCCCAGGTGTAGGACCTGGAAGGAACCGCCTTCCAAGGAGTGCCAATGCTCAACCCAGCCTCGCCCTTCTCATTAAAAACAATAATAATGGCCATAATCCTAGCACTCTGGGAGGTAGAGGCACAAAGATCACAGCTGGAGACCAGCCTGGGCAACATTATTATCAAAATAATAATGTTTACAGAGTTTACAGCTTAGCATGAAAACTGTAGGTTGGATCCCCGGCACCAAACACAAAGCACTCATCTGATTTTGCCCTTCGAGAACTGTAAGACATGAATCAAAGTATACGTGGTTAACATAAAATGCATTTCTGTATTCAGACTCAGCTGCCTCTCACAAACAGCCCCTCCCAACCATCACCTGTCACCATTTCTTATGGGATGCAGTAGTCTCTGCCCAGGGACCCCATGGTGTGTGCAAAGCATCGCTATGGACAGTCCAAATTGTAAAGTAACTCAGCCCTGACCAGGCAGCACCAGGCCTGGCCATGTTTCCAGTCAGAACTGCACGGCTGCACCCACAACAGTTCAGCAGGGACTGCACCTGAGCATGCACCTGGTTCTCTCTCAAGACACTTTGGGCTAAGTGGGGGAGGGGTAGATAATAGCAGGAAACACTTATTTCCATGGCTATTCTTTTGTTTGTTTGTTTGTTTGACTTTTTGAGACAGGGTCTCACTATCTGGTGCAGGCTAGCCTTGAACTCACTTTAGAGCACAGGCTGGCCTTGAATTTACAGCACTGCACTCCTTCTGACTCAGCCTCCCCAGTGCTGGGGTTACAAGTGGGTGACACTACACCTGGCTTCCATAGCTACTTTGAAAATGAAACTACTAAGCAAAATTCACAATGATGACATAAAGACAGAAGAAAGCGTGACTTAGGAGAGATTTTTACTCGTCTCTGTCCAGTTTCAAAGGCTCTATCCCAGCTTTTTCTTCCTGAATTAACCATCTGAAGCTAGGTAGTAAGACCTGGATGGAAACAGATCAAAGATCTAAATATTAAAATAGAAACACAAAATCTGATGGAAGATAAAACAGATAATACTCTTGAAGACATTGGTGTAGGCAAAGATTTTATGAATAAAACCTTGACCACACAGGAACTGTCACAAAAACTCAACAACTGGGGACCTCATCTTATTAAAAACCTTTTCACAGCAAGAGAAACCCCCAACAGAGGAAGAGACAACCCACAACGAGGGAAAAAAGTGTTGGCCAGCTGTCCCTCAGACGAAAGATCACTATCTAGAATGTGTCATGAGCTCAGAAAAGCTAGACCTCCTGAATGTAAAGACCTCAATCAAAACCAGGCCAATATAGATGTGAAAAAATGTTCAGCGTTGCTGGTCATCTGAGACAGGCAAAGAAAAATAATGCTGAGATTCCATCCCACCCCGGAACGAATGACTAGGACCAAGAAGTTACCCAGTGACAAATGCAGGAGAGGTTGTGGGGGAAAAGGGACCCTTCTCCACTGTCAGTGGGAGTGAAGACTGGCGCAACCACTGTGGAAATCTGTGAGGAGATTCCTCAAAAAGCTAGGATTGGAGGTCTCATTTGACCCCGCTATTTGCTTTCTGGGTATTTTTCCCAGAAGAATTAAAGCTATTGTTCCACAGCAGCCATGTTTATGGCAGCATAATTTGTCACAGCGAGATCTTGGAAACAACCCAAAGGCTCATCAACTGAGAATTGGATAAAAAAAAGGATGTGATCTTTTTATACAGTGGAGTACTACTCAGCCATAAAGAAGGATAAACTGGAGTCTTTTATAGGTAAATGAATGCGACTTGAGACCATACTCGTAAGCAAAATAAACCAGAGGCTCAGGGGTAAGCATCATGTGGTCTCCCTAGTGTGAGAAGCCGAAAGAGCAAATAAGATCCAAAATGTGCAACAGTTATAGTAAAATGAGAAGAAATTTCAAAAGACAAGAGAAACTGAGATGGGAGAATGGAAAAAACGGAAATGAAAATAGAATGTATAAACTGATTTGTCTTAGTTTATAAAAAAGAAAAGTTTGTGTTATTGTTGTTTGTACAATTAAATACCATTATCTTGTACTCTGAGTAACTAATTTAAAGTTAACAATACATAATGTATTGAAAACAGTTACCTTCCTGTTATCTTGTTTTGAAATTTTGTTTTGCTATTTTTTCTTTTAAAAAAAAAGGCAGCCTGGAGATGGCTTCACATATTTATATTGAAGTTTAAACTTTGCTTTTAAGTACAAAATCCAGCGAAAGCAGAAAAGAGAAACTGGCACTTAAAGGTAGGGGACGCTCTCTGCCTATTTTTACCTTTGGGAAGAAAAGGAGGAAATAAGAAAGCAGAAGCCCCACCCCCAGAGAGCGAGCCTCCCAGCTGCGGTGGGCGCGGCCCTTCCCAGGTTAGCGTCAGCACAAGAGCTGCTCGCTGGATAGCGCACAGGTCCGTTCCAGGAGGCTCCTCCCGCTGCCGGAACCGAACACCCAAGAGGTAAGGGACTCCGCCGTGCGCTGCGATGAGAAGGCCCTAAGAAGGTACCCGAGAAGAGCA
The DNA here is from genome assembly GCA_004027025.1 of Myocastor coypus. Lineage (NCBI taxonomy): Eukaryota > Metazoa > Chordata > Mammalia > Rodentia > Myocastoridae > Myocastor > Myocastor coypus. Next base: position 8,671 of record PVJA010017104.1, on the reverse strand, counting down.
CGGACAGCAAGAGAGCGGGGTATGGCCGCGAGCACTTGGAATCCCAGCGCTCCGGAAGGCTGAGGTGGGAGGCCTGCACCCTCTGATCCCTCCTGGACAACTAACTCATCAAGACCCTGCCTCTAAATAAAAACTTTTCGAAAAGGCCATGTAGCTTGATGGGAAGGCCCTGGGTTCAGTCCCCAATACTGAAAAGAGAAAACAGAAAGCAGTAAGATAGTTGGCTTGACCCAGGATCCGGGTCCTCAGTTAGCTTAGGGCTGTAGCCGGAGTGGGAGCCAGCAGACGCATCATCCTCTTAGGCACAACTCTGTCACATGCAGTGACCTCGTCCACCACGAGCTCAGCCCCACAGGGGCGCTAGACTCCGATAGGACAGACAGGTGTGTCCTCCTCTTGCAGAGGAAGGCGGGAAAATGGAAATGGAGCTTACAAAGTCCCACCCCCTCCCGGCAGTATCAAGGCGGGGCCATGCCTTTGCTACTGTATCTTCCATAAACATTCCACATCCTAAGTATAGCAGAAGGGGTTGTAGTTTTCGCTTCTCCTTTGAAATAACAAGAGAAGGAACTAGGGAGCTAGCTCAGGGGCATAAGAACCTGCCTGCAAAGTGCACAGTCGTGCGTTGGATTCGCAGCACTAAATAAATAAAATAACAAGAGAAAACTGGACACAAAAAATGTAAACTTAAGGATTTAAGGATGTACCAAAAAGTGGGATTCCTCTGTTCAAAACTGGGATTGTGTGCAATTTCTTTAATAGGACACTACACCATACTTGCAGAATGAAAACAGTAATCTCTAGATAATTTAGCGATGATGATCACCATTATTTGCTACACCTCCATTGACTCTGAGAACACTTAGTCGCTGCCATGAAAGGACTTGCCCTCATGCCTGTGGCCTTTCTTGAGCTTATTGGGGGCCAAGTTCAAGCTTCACAGATTGGCTCTCTCGACTTCGCAGGAGCCTGGTGGCTGAGCCCTACCTACCATTACCCCCATTTTGCAGATAAGGACCCTGAACTGAGGAAAGCAGGTAATTCTGCACCTCTCAGGTCTCGCAGCCTGGAGGCCAACTGCATCCAGCTCCCCAGTCTTCGGATCTTGCCCCAATGCCATTCACCATTTCCCAAACAATTTTTAGGCTGTCGTAAAATAGTTAATTTGGAACTCAGCTAATGCTAAAGTGACTGCTTCGGTGTAAGGTCAGGTAAATTTTTGTTTTGGCTTTGGTTTTTTAATAGTTGACATTCAGCAAAGCTAGCAAAAGGAAAAACACATGTGGCCCAGCTGAAGTTACCAGTGGCTGGGCCTCTTGAAAGAGGGGACAGAGGCAGCCAGACACCCAGGAGCTGGCAACGTAAGTCTCTAAGTCCATGGAGCCGATCCTAAAAGAGAAAGGCTCTGAGATGCCTGTGTTTTCTTGCCTTTGTTTTGTTTTTGTTTTTCTTATGTATTTGGTACAGGGGGGTCTCACTGTGCAGCTCGGATGTGTAGCGATACTTCTGCTTTCAGCCTCCCTCGAGCTGGGATTACAGGCATGCACCACCATGCCCGGACTGGGTTGCTGGCTCAGTGCACCCGGGGGCGGGGCCAGCATGACACCTGACCAGTCCTAGCACTGCCTCCGCAGACCCCTGGTTCACCGAGCTATCACACTGGCTCTCAGGTGCCTATGAACAGGGAAGATTCATCCGAAGTCGAATGAGTATCAGGAAAGACAACCGGCAGCAGGTGGCTGGTCTGATGATAAGCTCGCTACAGAGGTCTGCGCACAGAGCTGAGAAAACCCATGTAATCCAGGCCTGGCTTCCAAGACAACAGAGATCAAATCATCTAGCAGCTAGAGGATATGGGTTCCTTTATCACCATGACACCGCCTATTAGTTTGTTAGTGTTGCCATAACAAAGCGCTGAGTGGCTTAAACAACAGAAATTGATTTTCTCATGCTTCAGAAGGCTAGAAGTCTGCGATAAAGGTGTGAGTGGCGCTGGCGCCTTCGGAGGCCTCTGTCCTGGGCTTGTGGTGCCTGTTCCCTCCCTGGGTCCTCACTGGGTTGGCCTTCGGTGCTTGTCTGTGTCTTAATATCCTCTTGCAGGAGCATTTCCACTTCATTATGTCTTCCAGGGCCTGAACCCACAATATGGGCACATTTTGAGGCCCTGGAGATGAGGATTTCAGCCCAGAATTTGAGGCGAACACAGTTACATCTGCGACACAGCGTACTGTCATTCTTAGTGATGATGGAGTTGCTGGATGAGTGAAACAGAGACCAGTGCAGATGTGGATGTCCCCCAAGTGCTCAGACTTAGTTCCTTGAGGAAAGATGAAGGCAGAGAGTTACTGGCCTCTTCTCAGACACAGTTTCTGCCGGTACCTGACACTCGACTGGAAAAGCTCCCCCACTTCCCCCTGCACATCTGGGTCCCAACATCATACGGAATCCTAACATTCCGCATTGTCAGCCAGCCCTGTGCTTTGCCAGCATAAACTGCACATAGTTTGTTCTAAGCAATGCTTACCCACCCCATGCAAGGGCTCAGCGCACGAAGCCTGAACACATTAAGTGGTTCATTAACAGAGCAACATTCCTGTCTTGGAGTCTAAACAGCAACTCAAGAACACTCCTGACAAATTGGCAGGATGGCCAGGACGCCCCGCCTGATGAGACGAGAAGGTATGATTGTGCAGTGAGCAGTGGAACATAATGTCATTCCAGGGGACACTCCTGAGTCTGTCACTTGCGGGCTCCCCACCAGTGCTGCCCTCCCCAGGACCTAGGATCAGCTGTAACGGTTGCAAAATCCCTGCGTTTGCTCACAAAAAACTGGTGGCTGAACACACAGAGTTCTCAGAATGTTACCCAAGAGGCTCCCGAATCAGGGCTCTGGGCTCTGAGTTTAAGTGTGTAATAAAGTAGATTTCCTACAAATGTTAAGTCATGATTAATGATCCCAGCAACACTGCTCTGATTGTTGGCTCCAGGAGACAAGATTGGGAACAAAGCGAGTCCTCTCCAGCCAGCTCTGAAGCACAAGGGCAGGCAGCAGAGCTCCAGGCTTCACACAGTTAGTTCACTCAACATGCAGCCCAGTCTAGCGCAGGCAACAGCTCAGAGAACTGGAAGTGTCTGCTGAGAGTCACAGTGCAGGCTCAGTGGCCTACTCCTCACCTGTTGGATCAGACCCCCAAGTGGGACCCAGCAATCGCCCTCCAGGCATTCCAATGCATGCTCAAAGAAACAGCCTATTGATTTAGTGATTCAAAGTACCAGCCCTCAGCCTTACAACCTCAATTCATTTCCAGAGAACCCTGGCTTCATCTATTTCATGTTGCTATAACAAAATACTCTAGGTTGACCACTTTATAACAAGAGGATTTTTTGTGGGGGACGGGATAGTTTCTTAACGGACACATTTGGGGGCTAAAGCCCAACATCAAGTGGTCCCACAAGGGGCCCAAGTGGTCCCACTGCCTCCTCCAGCAAAGGCTTCCTGCTGTGTTCTCAGAGGGAAGGGGAGAAAGCCAGAGAGCACACAGGACGAGAGCCAGTAGGGGGCAGGCTTGCTGGTTACAGCAACCCACTCTCCTGGAAGCTGATCCATTTCTCCAAGCCCTAAGCACCCACAGCCTGACCACTGATCCCTTCACAAGGTTGCACATGACGGAGTCTAGGCCCCAGCCCTGAAAATCTCCCCCCACTGCCCAGCGTCATACACTGGGAGCCAAGCTTCCCAAGGGCTTCTGGGGCACACCACAGCCCAACCACAGCCAACACCATGTGCCAAGGTCAGTGAAGGTCCAGGGGTCAAGAAGGACTGAAGAGAGGCCCTTGCCTGTCCCTTCTCTGGTCTCATGTCCAGATTCTCACACCCTCTCCATCCTACTGAAGGGAACATATGTTTCCTTTCCATTTCTACAAACTGAGCTCCTTCATCCCTCACAAACTTGCCCATCCAAACACCTCTTCTCCAAACTCATGGTCTCCAAATTCACTACCCTGAACCTATTTGTCCCTGATTAAAACAGTTTTCACTCCTCAAATGACAGAAAATTGAACTCTTGAAGGTAAGGGCCACAATGTGCACCTCGCCCCAGTGTGTAGCAGAGGAAGGAAATGTGGCACAGGTCACAAGAAGGGCAAGCCACATGACATATCCATGCCCCTGTTACACGTCCACACCCACAAGGGATTACGAGGATCGCAGTGAGACACTACGGTTGAACACCGTCTACAGTGTGGAGCAGATCCATGCGAAAGCGCTGTGCTTCCCACCACTCATCTTCGCGTGACTTGTTAGTCACACTCAACAACTCACTGTTACCTTGGCTGCAGCTAGGGCTGCAAGGTGTAAACTGTATCTTAATACAGATCCAACTGTGTAGTTTAAATCCCCACTGTCTAAACACGTGGGTTGGTTAAGGGAACAGAACAGCAGATGCAGAAGCGAGCACAGGCACATCCAACCGTCTCATCTTTGACAGAGGGGCTCGAACACACAGCCTAGAGGAAACACAGCCCCTCTACTAAATGGTGCCAGGAAAACTGCCAGGCACATGCAGGGACTGGATGTAGATCTGTACCTCTCAACACGTACTAATCTGAAATCAAAATGGGTTAAAGATCTAAACGTTAAAACAGAACTAATATGCCTGAACATAAGATAGACTAAACTCTAAACGTCATAGGTATAGGCAAAGACTTTCTAAACAGATCTCCGGTTGCAGAGGACACGGCACCATGAGTCAACAAATAGAGTCATATCCAATTCAGAAGTTTCTGCACAACCTTCAGAATGTGGGGGAAAATGCCAGCTATTCCTCAGACAAAGAACTGATATGTAGAATAAGCAAAGAACTTTAAAAAAAAAAACCCTCTGAAATAAAAGACTCAATCCAAAACGGGCAACTAAGATTAATAGAACCTTCCCACGAGAAGTGGGAACGGCCAAATAAACACAGGAAGAAACGTAGAACATGACTGGCCATTAGGCAAATGCAAATTAAAGCCACGCTGAGATTCCATCGCACTCCTGAAAGAATGGCTACCACCAAGAAATCAAGGAGCAAGGGTTGGCCAGGCTGTCTGGTGAAAGGAACTCTTCTGTGTTGCTCCTGGAAACAGAAGGTAGCACAACCATCATGGAACCCAGCATGGAGAGTCAAAAAAAAGAACTAAATCCAGAAACTCAGTTTGACCCAGCTAGCCCCCTCCTAAGTATGGTCCCCAAAGAGTTGAACATACCCTGTTGTGCAGACCCACGCATATAGTCTACTGCAGCACTATTCATAACTGCTAAGACTTAGAAGCTGCCTCGCTGTTCATTAGCGGATGAACAGATAAAGGAAGTGTGGCGTTTACACACAATGGTGTCTGACTTTGCCACTGGAGGCATAAATTTGAGTCGCTTAGAGGAAAATGGACAGACCTGGCTTGCCACTGTAATGTTAAGCGAAATAATGGTATCACTGAAGCTTACAAATGGTAGGGTTTCTCTTCTCTGAGAAACTCAAAATATAAATAAAGAATAAAATGAAAAATAGATAACAGGCAATCGGGAGATAGATCTTTCTCACATAGGAAGGGATAAAGAGGTGGCGGGAGGGGGCAGAAAAAGAGGGAAAGGGGATGAGAATGCACGAAGATGAGTTAGATGAAAGCATCAACCCCACACAAGGAGTTTAAAGATTATGTACTGCAGAGCCAGCCAGATAGCTCAGTGGACTAAAGCACCTACTTAAGCAGACACAGGGACTGGAGTTCAATCCCTGGCATGCCATGCTGGCCCCACCCCCCGGGGCGCACTGAGGCAGGACTGAGACTGGGCATGGTGGCATGCACCTCTAATCTCAGCACTTGGGAAGCTATGAGTTGATCTGTATAGTGAAACCCTGTACAAATACATTTTTTTAAAAAAAATTTCAAACAGAAAAGATTAGGTACTGCAAATTTGTACTAACAAAAATTGAAAACAAAAATAAGTCTATGGTTTATTATATAGCAATCATATCACAATGACCCTATTTTTAAACCCTCAAAATCTCATTGTTGACTTGCTTCTAGTAGCTGATACAGACTAACGGCCTTATAGATTAATGACCCCAAAAGAAACAATTCTAAAAAAATAAAACTGGTACACATTCAAAGGTATTTGACTTTGAAAAGTAACTGACTTAGGTAGAAACTGGGAGATGCAAGGTCCGTGGATACCCTCAGCAGGCAGGATTCACAAATTCTAGCAGCCTTTGGCCTAAGGATGCTTCCCAGCGTAGATCACTGCAGGGCAGCAGAAAGCCACAGCCTCAACTGGCTTAGGGGAGCCGATGTGAAGACAGGGGCTCAAAGGATGCTCAGAAAGTTAAGCATCAAGTGCAGGGAGGCAAGTAGACGGATGGAGGGAAGCAACTGTATGATGAGGGAAAGCCTTAAATCTGCGTATAGGACTCACCTGAATCCTTGACTAATTACTAAGCTACTCATAACCGCAGCCAGAGGCAGGGTGACTGCAGAGGTCAGCCACTGCCTGGCTCGCGCAAAGGACCCTGCTTAGAGCTTTAGTCCAGCCAAGTTAACTGTCTGTTGGACTAAACATCCTGGTGAAAGGAATATGATAGAATCCAGGTTGCATAGCATAGCCCATAGTTGTTCAAAAGTCACTAGATTTGGGAAAAATAGGACATGAGAACTCATAACTGACAAAAAATAATGATGGAAAGAAAATTAAGCCCTGGCTGGAGAGATAGCTCAGTGGTCTGAGCATCTGCCTGGCCAGTGCAAGGACCTGAGTTTGATCCCTGGTACCACATGGCATGCCGGTCCCACCAAAACCAGGTATAATGGAGCATGTCTAAAATTCTAGCCCTGGGGAGGCTGGGACAGGAGGATCACTGCAAGTCCAAACTGCATAGTAAGACCCTATATCAAATAAATAAATAACTTTAAAAAAATTTTTTTGAGAAAACAAAACTAAGCCAGCCAGGCATAGTGGCCTATTTCTGTAATTCCAGCTCCTGGGAGGTTGAGGCAAGAGGATCACTGTGAGTTTAAGGCCAGCCTTAGGCTACAGTGAGTCCAAGGCCAGCCTGAACTGTGAAGTGAGACTCTGTCCCAATAAAATAAAATAAACTCAAAGATGACTCAGACACTGCAAGTGGTATATAAGGGCTTTATGGCTACTATATATATAGTCAATATTTTTTTAATAAAATATGTACACAGTGAATGAACAGAATTATAAACTATGAAAAAGAATTTTGAAGTTTAAAATTAAAAACCATAAAGTAAGTAAAGAACGTTGAGAAGTACATTAACTTAGGTGGGACTGTCTTGGTCACTTAATTTGACTAAATATATATATATACATTTTTTAATATTGATTTAAAAGTGATATGACTCCAAAATATTCAAAAGGATTTTTGTTTTGGTCTTTTTAAGACAAGCTCTCACTATGCAGTTTAGGCCGTCCTTGACCTCAGTTTGTAGGCCCGACTGACCCTGAATTCACCATGATCCTCCTGCCTCAGCCTCCTGACTCCTGAGATTTACAGGCACACACCACCACATCTGATCTGTTCAAAAGTTTTGATCTAAAGAAGAATGTTCACAATCTGTAGAGTATATTCCCCTTATTACATTTACCATTGTGCATGCATAAACCTTAACCTATCGACTAGATTCAATTGAATGGCTTAACCACAGTTTCTTGATTTAAAATAAAGTATCTTCATATATGCAGGATGGAATCATGAAATCATTTTAATAATTATAACATGTACCAGAAACTAATCTCACATAAGTTGTATGCAAGCTGAGATAAACAAGTTGTTGGTGGAATTTTTTTGCTAGGGACTCAACCCAAGGTCTCCACACTGAGCTACATCCTCACCCCTTCTTGGGTTGGGTTGGGTTGGGTTTGAGACAATGCCTCCCTACAAGACCCAGGCTGACCTCCCTCTTGCAGTGCCCCTGCCTCAGCTTCCCAGACTGCTGGAACTAATGGGAAGCTGTAAATTTTATTTTTGAAAAGCAGTATGAATATTTTAATTTGGGGGATTCTAACTTTTTTGAGTTCTCTATATACTTTAGGTATTAGTTCTTTGTCTAAGGAATCCAAAAATGGGCATCTGAAATGAGTAGGCACTTCTCAGATGAAAAAGTAGATACAGCAAATAAATACATGAAAAAAAAAATGCTCACTATCACTGGTCATTCAAGAAATGTGAATTAGTAAAACATGAAATTCAATCTCAGACATACTGGACAGGGACATTTGGCTCTATTTTCCTCCCTAGGGAGTGGAGGGTGTGAACAGGCACAAGCCTGTTGGTGCTGAGTTTGGGTCCTACCCCCAGGAGATCTCATTGTGTATAAGCAAATATTTATTTCATTTTATTTTATTTTTTGTCTTTTTGAGACAGGGTCTCGCTGTGCAGTTCAGGCTGGCCTTGAGCTCACTTTTGAAGCCCAGGCTGGTCTCGAACTCACACTGATCCTCCTGCCTCAGCCTCCCAAGTGCTGGGATTACAGGCGTGTGCCACTATGCCCAGCAATATAAGCAAATATTTAAAAATCTGAAGAAAAAAAAAAACACCAAAATCCAAGCCACTGTGGATTCCAAATGTTTTAGACAGGGGCACTCAATTTTATGAGGATATTTCAAAGCCACTCC
>PVJA010017103.1:24492-42267 GCA_004027025.1 Myocastor coypus | reverse complement strand
CCAATGACTACATGAGGCTTTGAGGGGACAACTAGACCTAAACCATAACAACCAGTAATGAACTTCTAAGAATTAGGAAAGCAATGCTGTTCATAATAACATCATAAAAAATCCTTAGGAATTGACTTAACTTAGGAAGTGGAAGACCTCTACAGTGATACTATAGTACTCTGAAAGGAGGTGAAAGAGAACATCAGAAGGAAGTATGTCTTGAAACATTGTTTCCTGAAACAAATTTAGTAAACATTTGTGAGTAGAGGAGTGGCACAGTTTATTTTTTTATTTTTTGTCTTTTTGAGACAGGGTCTCACTATGCAGTTCAGGCTGGCTTTGAGCTCACTTTTGTAGCCTAGGCTGGTCTCAAACTCGCACCAATCCTCCTGCCTCAGCCTCCCAAGTGCTGGGATTACAGGCATGCACCACCACACCCAGTGGGAGTGGCACAGTTTATATGGCTTTATTTTTTATTTATTTTTAAAACTTTCTTTATGTGATGGCTGGCTTAAGCAGCCTTGGGGGTGGGGCTGGCGTAGCATGTGGTGCCAGGGATTGAACCTCAGTCCTTGTGGTTGCCTAAGCTTGCCTAAGCAGGCACTTTAGACCACTGAGCCATCTCATTGGCTGAGTTTATATGACTTAAAGCAAATAGTTTTGCTGAAATTTTGGCTTGATTTAACAGTTAGAAACTTCTGTGGTACAGTAGAGGGGACAGTATGTTTCAAAGTCTGGAAAGAAAACTGGCAACTTAAAAGTACACCGCAAAGCTGTCCTTCAGAGATGAAGAGAGCAACACAGCCAAATAAACTGAGTGTTAAGTGCTAACAGTGTTTTAGGTTAAAAGAAGAGGATGCTAGTTAATAATGTGAAAACCTGAGAGTATAAAACTTACAAGCAGGACTGGCAAGATAGCTCAGCAAACTAAGCACCTACTTAGGCAAGTGCGGGGACCAGGGTTTGATCCTCAAAACCACATGCCGTGCTAGCCCTCCCCGCTAGGTGCACCTGTAATCCCACACTTGGGAGATTGAAAGCAGGAGGATCACTATGAGTCTGAGCTGTGTAGTGAGACCCTGTACCAAATACATGAAACAAAACAAAAAACCCCACCTCACCAGCATATCTAAGTACATGTCAGACTCACAATACTTTTAGAACTGTAGTGGTAGCTTATAAAGCGCATTTATGTCTAGTGTAAAAATTATAAAATATAAACTACTGCTGGCCACTATTGGTGTTTCCCTGTAGTTTCAGCTAGCTACCTGGGAGGGTGAGGCAAATGATGCAGTTCAGGCTGGCCTTGAGCTCACTTTGTAGCCCAAGGTTGGTCTCAAATTTGCAACAGTCCTCCTGATTCAGCTTCCTAAGTACTGGGATTTTAGTGAAACACCAACTCACCCAGATGAATTGCTTGAATTCAGCCTTGTCAAAGTCCTGCATCTGTAATGGGAGACGTATTAATAGTGCCTACTTTGTAGGATTGTAGTTGTAGAATAAATTGAGTACTTGTTTGATTGAGCCCCTCCCCCCAAGTAAGGATGAGTGTCTTGGCATCACTGCCGAAAAACACAAGGAATGGATTATAGCACCTGCAAGCAGGCACAGGGGCCAGGGGTTCTATCCCTGAGACTGGGTGTGGTGACACACACTTGTAATCCCAGCTCTTGGGAGGCTGTAAACAGGCAGATTACTAGAGCCTGATCTAGTAGTGAGACCCTGAACACCCTGTAGACCCTTCTCTAAAAAATAAAAGGAAAAGGAAAAAAAAAAAGCAAGGAAAACTTACTGAGTCTAAAACAGTAGGCTAGGAAGATATGGTAGTACACACCTGTAATCTCAGGATTTTGGGAGTTTGAGACAGGAGGTTCACAAATTTCAATCCAGTCTAGGCAAGTTAGTGACTTAGTGACATTGTCTCAGTAAATAAAAGATTGCAGGCCTGGGTTGGAGCCCTAGGATGGGTGGGGAGGAGGTTGAACTCATTTTGATCAAAATTCTACCTCCTATACAGAGTAGCACTACCAAATGATTTGTTTTCAAGTTCAGGCATAACTGACATTAATAATTATGTGCTTTAAAAGTTACAGGTGGCCTCCTTAACCTCCGTTTGTGGGTATGGAATGTGAGAAAGCCAGGATAAAAATTATACATCATCAGCACTTGAACTGAAGTGAACAGATCTGCTCCTTGCATTGTTTCAAGCATGGTCCTGGGGAGGCTCTGCTCTGCACCTCAGAACTTTATCCAGAGAGCCAAATGACTAAGTCCTCAGTGCTTAGGTCTCTGCTTTTTGGAATGGAACTAGAAGAATGGAACTCCCATTTATATACAGAAATGAGCAAGGAAGGCTGCATGAGGCACGAGTTCCATGGGTGAAAGTTGTGGACATAGTAAGGGTGATAAGCATTTTTTTTTTTTTTTTTGTGGGACCAGGGTTCGAACTCACGACCTTGCACTTGCCCAGCAGGCACTTGTGCCTCGGAGCTATCTCCCCAGCCCCGGTGATAAGCTTTTTACATGTAAAAATAGTGCTAAATGAGCAGATCCATGAGCATGGAGCTCCATTTGGTATGGCAATGGAAATTTTTGAATGGTTAATGTGCCAGTGATAAACTGGCCATGGATATGGAAGATAAAAGGAAGTGTGAAGTCAACTCTGTGTGTGTGTGTGTGTGTGTGTGTGTGTGTGTGTGTGTGTGTAGAGGATCAAACTCAGCACCTTGTGCTTGCTAGGCAGTCACTTAAGCCACTGAGCTATCGCCCCAGCCCAAGATCAGCTCTCTTAAAACCTTGTGGAGCGCTGAGGCTGCAGCACCATAGTAGAGCATGTGTCTAGCGTGAGCATGGTTGTAGGTTCATTGTCCAGCACTGTGTAAACAGCAGAAGAGACTGTGAGGGTGGGATGGTAGTGTTGCTGACACATCATCAGTGGGGTTGAGGCCTGAATTTTGACTTTTGGATTTGGAGAGTATCATTAGTAATCTTGTTAAAACTTACTTTAAGAGAGTGATTGGCTTTGAAGCTGACTGATATGGGTTTTGGAAAGAGGAAAGAGAAAAATAATAACACGCCTATAATCTCTGCTTGGTATGCTGAGGCAAAGGTTGCATTAAGATTGAAACCAGGGGCTAGGCGTGGTGGCACACACCTGTAATCCCAGCACTTGGAAGGCTGAGGCAGGAGGATCAGTGTGAGTTCAGGACCAACCTGGGCCACAGAAGTGAGCTCAAGGCCAGCCTGAACTGCATAGCAAGACCTTGTCTCAAAAAGACAAAAAATATAAAAAGAAAAAGATTGAAACCAGCCTGGCTGGGGTGATAGCTCAGGGGTCCAAGTGCCTGCCTGGTACGTACAAGGTCCTGAGTTTGATCTCTGGTTCCACCAAAAAAAGAAAAAGTAAAATAAAGATTGAATACAAGCCGGGTGTGGTGGCGCACGCCTGTAATCCCAGCACTTGGGAGGCTGAGGCAGGAGGATCAATGTGAGTTTGAGACCAGCCTGGGCTACAAAAGTGAACTCAAGGCCAGCCTGAACTGCATAGTGAGACCCTGTCTCAAAAAGAAAAAAAAAAGATTGAATACAGCCTGGCTACATAGTAAGTTCAAGGCCAGCCTGAGCTTAAAAAATAGATAAATAAATGAACTTTTTCCAGTGTTCTTTGTTACAGATAGGGGTACAAAATTGCTGTGGGTAACATGAAGGAAAGTATAGTTAAAAAAAAAGCCTTGTCATGCTGTTTCTTATTTTCGTCTTTTAGAGACACTGTCTCACTATGCAGTTCACGCTGGCCTTGAGCTCACTTTTGTAGCCCAGGCTGGTCTAGAACTCACACCAATCCTCCTGCCTCAGCCTCCCGAGTGCTGGGATTACAGGCATGCACCACCACACCCAGCTATGTTTTTAAAGATTTGGAGAATAATAGTGTGTTGCATGCTGATTGGGATGAGCCAGTAAGGAGGGAGCAAGCAGGAGAGGAAGGTGGGGAGTGTCCTTGGCTTAGAGAGGTACAGAATCAGGGCACAGGAGTTGCGCTGTCACCTGACTTGTATGGGAACAACAGTCCCTCACCTTTGGGGATTGAGTGGTGGGGATGGGAAGAGGTTGGTTGCTGTTCTCTTTGGTTTACTTTCTTTTCTCAGTGAAATGGCAAGTGAGAGTGCAACTGTCAGGTGAAGGGTTGGAACTTAATGGAGAGGGGATGCTAAGAAATCTAAGGGAGTGAGAAAATGTAGCAGGTAAACTGTGATTTTGGAGCATCATTAAGCATTTGAGGTTCCTGATAGGATTTCAAAGTGAATCCAGACAACATTCTTGTGTTTTTGCTAGTCAGGTTGACAGTGTGTAGGCAGTTGTAGGTAGATAACACTGGATGTAAGATGACTCGTATTATTACCCTGAAGCTAGAGATTCCTTCCCTCTTCTGGCCCACCTAGAACCCCCATCTTTTCAGAGTGATGTAAAAGAAGTAGGTTCTTCAGGATGTAATGAGAGTTTACGTAAGCTAAATGGTACTGGAGGGAACCTAGAATATAGAAAATTTTGGTAATAAAAATTAAGTTTGGAAGTAATGGTGTGATTTTTATGGCTAGTGGGTCATACAGTATTTGTCACTGCTTAATTGAAGGACACTTTTTAAAAAATGATGGATACAGGGTCTGACTATATAGCTCAGACTCAGAGTGATGCTCCTGTTTCAGCCTTTCCAGCACTGGGATTACAGGCTTGTACCATCACACCCAGTTTCAGTGGCCAGCTTGGCCTATCCATGGGTTCAGGGGCTGGCACAGCATGTGGTACTGGGGATCAAATTTGAGTCCTTGCACTTGCCAAACAGGCACTTAGACTGTTGAGTTATCGCTCCAGTCCAAGGATACCCATTTTAATCTTAGTAATTGGAAATTTTGAAGTTAGAATTTTGGAAGCACAGCTAGAGATTGGGGGAAAATGAAACTTTATCATTAAGATTCCTGATGGATTCTAAAAGAACTTAGAGGATTTTACCCATCATATTTTTGTTTACCTATAGGTTTCTGGTGGTGCAAATAAAAACTATCTTGTATACTTTCCTGGGATATGTATGTATTAGGGAGGAGGATGGAGCGTAAAATCTTGTCCACTCACTTTTAGAAAATTTCTTCTCATCTTGTTACACAGTCACTAGCAATAGAATACAGAATCCAGGGCAGTGATAGCAGACTTTAGAGACCAAGCACCAAACAACCTCAAGTCCACTTTTGTATCCTGAAGAGCCAACACTGCAATGAAACCTGAATGAGATTTATTTATTTGTTTATTTTTGTCTTTTTGGTCTCACTATGCAGTTCAGGCAGGCCTTGAGCTCACTCTTGTAGTCCAGGCTGATCTCGAACTCACCACCGATCCTCCTGCCTCTCAGTCTTCCAAGTGTTGGGAATTACAGGTGTAATTAAAACTATTCTTTTTTTTTTTTTGGCTTTTTGAGACAGGGTCTCACTATGCAGTTCAGGCTGGCTTTGAGCTCACTTTTGTAGCCCAGGCTGGTCTCGAACTCGCAACGATCCTCCTGCCTCAGCCTCCCAAGTGCTGGGATTACAGGCGTGAGCCACCACGCCCGGCGTCTATTCTAAAACTCATTATTCAGTCACTACACCTGGCTGTAATAATGAGTTTTAGATTAGAAAAAAAAAAAAAAGGTTGTATATTAACATCTTTTGTGTTAAAAAGAAAAACACAGTAATAGGCATGCCATACATAGGTTCACCACCGTTGGAACTAAGGATTCAGGCAGAAGTCTAAGTGGGTCTTCCTAGTTCAAAATAATTTCAGGCTTATTGAAGAGTTAAAAGGATAGTATGAAAAATTCTTTAAAACTCGTCGCCAATATTTTCCAGTGTACCATTTTGTCTTTTTCCTTTCCTAGGATATGTCTGTTTCATGTTTTAGAATGTTTTGGAGTTATTGGTAATAGAATTGTTGGTAGAGTGATTAACAGTTGCTGATAATAACCTGTTATAATCTTTTCATTCTTCCTATTTATGCTGAGAATCAACTTTTTACCTTATCTTGTTTCTTGAAAGTTAATTTTTGTTTTTTTCTTTGTTTCTTATTTTTCCTTTTTTTAAAAATTTATTTTATTTATTTTTTTCTTGTTTCAGAACCTTTATTTGTTTATTCACTCATTTTTATGGCTGGCTCAGCCTGCCCCGAGGGCTGGCGCAGCATGTGGTGCCGGGGATCGAACTGCGGTCCCTGAAGCTGCCCAGGCTTTCCCAAGCAGGCGCTTTAGACCACTGAGCCATCCCGCCGGGCCCTTATTTTTCCTTTTTATCTGTTTTCTTTTTCTAAAGTTTTTTTCTTTTATTTTAAAAATTTATTACTTTTAATAAGAATAACAATGAGACAGTTTCAAAAGATACTAGTAGGACAGCCACAGTAATTAATACAATACCTATTGTTGTCTTCATAGTAGTTTATTCTTTTAATTTTTTTTTTGTCTTTTTTGAGACAGGGTCTCGTTATGCAGTTGAGGCTGGCCTTGAGCTCACTTTTGTAGCCCAGGCTGGTCTCGAACTTGCACCAATCCTCCTGCCTCAGCCTCCCGAGTGCTGGGATTACAGGCATGCACCACCACGCCACACCTATTTTTTTAATATATTTTTTAATTTGTACAACAGCTCCTTAAGTTTTAGCTCATGTTTTCTAGTATAATCCCTTAAAGTGATAATTTTCACCTAAGCACCACTTAGACTGCATTGTAAAAGTTTGAGGTATGTCTGCTTTTTATGGTTTATGTCTAGGATAGATAGATTTATTTATCTATTTTATTTATTTAAAGACAGAGGTCTTTGTGGTACAGACTGGGCCTAAACTCACTGTGTACCCCATATTGACCTTGAACTCACAGTGATCTACCTGCCCTCAGCTTTCTAAGTGCTAGAATCACAGGCCTGCACCACCATGCCTGGCAATATTTTTTTTTTTTTTTTTTTTCAGGACTGGGGTTCAAACTCATGACCCTGCATTTGACAGACAGGCACTTGTGCCTCAGAGCTATCTTCCCAGCCCCCCTGGCAAGAATTTTTAATTTTTAATTTTTTTTCTGTGTGGTACTGGGGATTGAACTCAGAACCTTGCACCTGCCAGACAAACACTTATTCCACTGAGCTATTTCCCTGGCCCTTAAAATTTTAATTAATTGCTTTTTTCTTTGATTCTCAAAGTAACTGCATTTTAAAAAGTTTTTTATTTGATTGCATTGTTGGTAAATATGATCTGAGAGTAATCATTGACTGAAAATTGTTTTTTTAGCTATTTTTTTTTCTTTTGTCTTTTTTTTTTTTTTTTTTTTTTTTTTTTTTTTTTTTTTTTTTTTTTTTTTTTTTTTTTTTTTTTTTTTTTTTTTTTTTTTTTTTTTTTTTTTTTTTTTTTTTTTTTTTTTTTTTTTTTTTTTTTTTTTTTTTTTTTTTTTTTTTTTTTTTTTTTTTTTGTCTTTTTGAGATAGGTTCTTGCTATGCAGTTCAGGCTGGTCTTGAGCTCACTTTTGTAGCCCAGGCTGGTCTTGAACTCACATAGATCCTCCTGCCTCAGCCTTCCGAGTGCTGGGATTATAGGCGTGCACCACCACGCCTGGCCTTGAAAGCTTTTTTTTCTTTAAATTGTCTTTTAAATGGTCTGTGCCTCTTGAGGTCTTTGCCTTTTGACACACATTTCATCACACTTGGTTTTTCTCCATTTTGGCACATTCAATCACATTGGATTTAAATGGGAGTATTTCAATGTTTATATGTACTATCATCAGTAAGAGTATAGTAACTAGTGGATTAAAACACAATTAAATACTATAAGACGACGGTGGTGGTGCATGCTTGTAATCCCAGGACTTGGGAGGCTGAGGCAGGAGGATCTGTGTGCCTTCAAGACCAGCTGGGGTTACAAATACTATAGAACCTGTTTATTAGTTTTGATTAGTATAGTTTGGGATTGACTTCCAGGGGCTTCTTACTTGCTAACATGCAAGCAGCTCTACCTCTGCATTTTGTTTTTCTTTTTTTAACTCCTGCATTTTCTTGAGAACCTTTAAGTCTATCATGGTGACCTTGCACCTTTCACTGGTGACACTTCTGCCTTCCCCTCTCACATAGCTGAGGTGACAGTTGTGCACCTAGATGGAACAATTTTTATGTATTTATCATGAAATTATTTCCTTTGTATGTTAATGGGATAGCTTAAACCACTCTTTCTGTTTTAGTCCCAGAAATCCTGGATAGAAAACACTTTGACCAAGAGGGAGTGTGTATATATCATTCCAAGTTCCAAGGACCCTCACAGGTATGTGTTCCTTTGTTTCTTTATAGGTCTTCCAGAAATTTAAATGTGAATTACATTGCTATTATTAAAAACAAAAATGATTGAATTTGTGGTTCTTGTTAATTTTTTGATACTGTTAATTGGTATGTTGGGAAAGGGGAAAGGAGGCAGTGATATAAGGTAGAGTACTGGATTTTGGCATTTTCAGTGACATACCATAAAAGTTCTTTCTGAGCCGGGTATGGTGGCGCACACCTGTAATCCCAGCACTTGGGAGGCTGAGACAGGAGGATCAGTGTGAGTTCAAGACCAGCCTGGGCTACAAAAGTGAGCTCAAGGCCAGCCTGAACTGCATAGCGAGGCCCTGTCTCAAAAACACACACACACAAAAGTTCTTCCAAGTGTTACCCATCTCTGAATAGAGATGGTGCTCATGTGTATTCGAGAGATGTGGTTGCTCAGGCTCTGTTTTTAAAAACACTCATTTGTCTAGAGAATTTAAAAATGTTTGTGTATCTTTTTGTTTTGGAGCTACCTATTGAATACACAGCATTGGCTCATGTTAAGCCAGTATGAACCTAATAGTCCCTTTGTTTTTCTCTTTTCTATCCCAGGCATCAAGTCCAGGGCCTGCCTAATGTATAAGCAAGTGCCTCACTGCCAAGCTTAGGCCCCATGCTCTCATAGTCCTTCCTTTAGTTTGCCACCATGTGGTATATGAATCTCCCATTTCGTAGAAAACTTGTCACCTGAGATAAAATCCTGTCATCATGGATATCTCTCTCTTTTTTTCTCCTTTATTTTATTTTACTTACTTATTTATTTATTTTGGTCTTTTTGAGGCAGAGTCTCCCTATGCAGTTCAGGCTGCCCAGAGCTCACTTTTGTAGCCCAAGCTTGTCTCGAATTTGCATCGGTCCTCCTATGTCAGCCTTCCAAGTGCTGGGATTATAGGTGTATACCACCACATCTGGCCATTCTTTTTTTCCTTTAAAATAGCTTTTATATTGGGGGAAATGTTACAGTTTTAAAAGAAGTACATATTTTGAGATATTTACTTAAATATTTATTTTTAAATTTTATTTATTTTTTTCTTGTTTCAGAACCTTTGTTTATTTATTCATTCATTTTTATGGCTGGCTCAGCCTGCCCCGAGGGCAGGGCTGGCGCAGCATGTGGTGCCGGGAATCAAACCGTGGTCCCTGAAGCCGATCAAGCTTTCCTAAGCAGGCGCTTTAGACCACTGAGCCATCCCGCCGGGCCCCTACTTAAATATTTAAAGAAAAATTACTACAATATTTTTTTTCCTGAGTACTAAAAATAAGATAAACCCTTAATACAAATCATAGATAGTATATACATTTCCTAGCCATATAATAAAGCACCCACAGGTACATAAAGGAAATAGTTGGCTGACATTTACAGGATTTCTGGATCTTGTTATCTAACTTTCTGTCAAACCTTGTTCCCTGTCAGATTACTTTTCCATAAATTTTAGTTTTGTTAGGTTCATTACTCTTTAACAAAAACTGACTAAATAGCATGACTTTTAAAAAATGTTATCTCTTAAGTTATAGCACCTCTCACTGTTCATGTTTTTGTTTTGTTTTTGCCAAACCAGGGATCAAACTCAGGACCTTGCTTTTGCCAGGCAGGCACTTGTGCTCCTGAGCTATCTCCCTGGCCCTTAAACTGTTCCTTTTTTTTTTTTTTTCCTTTCTTTTTGAGACAGGGCCTCACTACGCAGTTCAGGCTGGCCTTGAGCTCACTTTTGTAGCCCAGGCTGGTCTCGAACTTGCACCAATCCTGCCTCAGCTTCCGGAGTGCTGGGATTACAGGCGTGAGCCACCACGCCCGGCATATTGTTGCATTTTATGTGTGAAATGCATCTGGCTTTAAACAAGCTATTAGTAAATGTATTACATTTATCATGATCTCCTTGTTTTCAGCCTCCCAAACACTGGGATTACAGGCATATGCCACCATGCCCAGTCTCAATCTCTGTCTCAGTGCACCCCTGGGGGCAGGACTGGCACAGAAGTAAATGTATTTTTTATATTACAGATAGTATGTAAAAAAAGATAGTTAATATTTGATTAGTATATACCACAACTTTTTTTTTTTGGGGGGGGGCGGCTTTTTGAGACAGGGTCTTGCTATGCATTTCAGGCTGGCCTTGAGCTCGCTTTTGTAGCCCAGGCTGATCTCAAACTCTCACTGATCCTCCTGCCTCAGCCTCCCAAGTGCTGGGATTACAGGCATGCACCACTAGGCCCAGCTTACCACAACTTAAATATCTATTCTGTTACTAGATATTTGAGTTGTTTTCAAATTTAATTAAACCCGTACAGATTAAGATTAGGCCATGAGGAATATTTTTGTGGATAAAAATTTTTTTTTAAAGAATTTTATTTATCTATTTATTTTTGTTTCAGAACTTTTGTTTGTTTGTTTGTTTGTTTTCATGGCCCTCTCAGCCTGCCCTTAGGGCAGGGCTTGCGCAGCGTGTGGTGCTGGGGATCAATCCATGGTCCCTGCAGCTGCCTAAGCTTTCCTAAGCAGGTGCTTTAGACCACTGAACTATCCTGCTGGGCCTTGTGGATAAAAATTTTTTTAAATGTGAGCCTCCCCCATTTATGTAGTGCCAGCAACAGTATACATTATCACTACTAGTGAATAGGAATGCCTACTTGACTGAGTATTGGTTGTGTAATATGTTCTGTCACCTCAGGAAAGAGCGAAGTAGAAAATACAACACACACACACACACACACACACACACACACACACACACACACCTCTTTTAGGCCAGGTCTCACTGTGTGGTCCTGGATAACATTGAACTCTTAGACTCCAGTCATCTTCCTGACTGAGCCTTTCAAGTGGTTGGGCCACTTGCTGTTGTACCAGGGTCTTAGCTTTATTTATTTTTTGTCTTTTTGAGACAGGGTCTCCTTATGCAGTTCAGGCTGGCCTTGAGCTCCCTTTTGTCACCCAAGCTAGTCTCGAACTGACATCAATCCTCCTGCCTCAGCCTCCCAAGCGCTGGGATTACAGGTGTGCGCCACCACACCGGGCTCTTAGCTTTATTTTTAATTATAGTAATTGTCATTTTAGCGTTAGGATTTCATACATACACACTGAAAAAATTGAAAACTGAATTAGAGCTGTTTACACTGAGCTACATTTACAATCCTTGCATGTTTGAGACAGAGTCTTGGTAAACTTGCTAAATTGTCCAAGTTGAGCTTGAATATATAATCTTTGTGCCTCAGTTTCCCGGAGTGGTGGGATTACAGGTGTGCACCACTCTCCCATCATAGGGTGTGGTTGATCTCTACTGATCTTTTTGGTATTGGGAATCAGACAAATGTTAGGCAGGCAGTGTGCCACTGAGCTGTATATCCCTGGCCTGATATTTTATATTTTGAACATGCCCAGCATTTTATTTTATTTATTTATTTATTTATATTTTTATTTTTTGTCTTTTTGAGACAGGGTCTCACTATACAGTTCAGGTTGGCCTTGAGCTCACTTTTGTAGCTCAGGCTGGTCTCGAACTCTCACAGATCCTCCTGCCTCAGCCTCCCTAGTGCTGGGATTACAGGCGTGCGCCACCACGCCCAGCATGCCCAGCACCTTAAAGCAAGTTTTGTGTTTTTTTTTTTTTTTTAAACTTCCAAGATAGAGCCAGGTGTGGTGGTGCATGCCTCTGATCCCAGCGCTCTGGAGTCTGAAGCAGGAGTATGGGTGAGAGTTCCAGACCAGCCTGGGCTACAAAACTGAGCTCAAGGCCAGCATGAACTGTACAGCAAGACCCTGTCTCAAAAAGACAAAAAAAAAAGCTTCCAAGATCATTACATAAATTTAATGTCTTTTCATAGAATCAGTAGATTCTTTTTTTGTTTGTTTGTTTTATTTTATTTTTGTATTTTTATTTTTATGGCCAGCTCAGCCTGCCCTGAGGGCAGGGCTAGCACAGCGTGCGGTGCCCGGGATCGAACCACTGTCCCTGCAGCTGCCTGGAGGCTTTTTAGACCACTGAGCCATCCTGCCACTGAGCCATCCTGCCGGGCCCCAAATCAGTAGAATCTATGATGTCTTCTAATTTTTACTGTTGATTAAAGACATTATATCATCAGATCACGTGGCTACTTAGGTATAAGGGTGATATTAGAATCTAGATCTTAGTTCACTATGTCACTTCTAAAGTAAATCACTTTCAGAGAAAGGGTTTTTTTTTTTTTTTAGGGAAGGGTCTGCAGGGTGTTCAGAGTTGTAACTACTAGAGCTGGGATAACAGGCACATGCCACCATGTCCAGTCTTTTTTTTTTTTTTTTTTTTGGTCTTTTTGAGACAGGGTCTCGCTATGCAGTTGAGGCTGGTCCTGAGCTCACTGGCTGGTCTCGAACTCACACCAATCCTCCTGCCTCAGCCTCCCGAGTGCTGGGATTACAGGCGTGAGCCACCACGCCCGGCAGCCATGTCCAGTCTTAATTGCCTGTGTCAGCACACCCAGGGGGAAGGGTTGGGTCAGCACAGCAGGCCTGGGGATCAAACCCTGGCCCCTGTGTCTGCTTGTAGGTACTTCATTATTCTGATGAACTATTTGATCGGCCCTTGGTTTTGTGTTATTGTAAATGATTTTATTATTATTATTATTTATTTATTTATTACTGTTATGGCTGACTCAGCCTACCCTGGGGTCAGGCCTGGTGCAGCATGTGGTGCTGGGGATTGAACTGCAGTCCCTTCAGCCACCTAAGCTTGCATAAGCAGGAACTTCAGACTCCTGAGCCATTTCGCCGGCCCAAGATTGTATTATTAGTAAAGTTATTTTGTATAATTTTTTTCACTTCATTTTGCAGTACAAATAATAAAAGTAGTTATCAGGTCTTAAATCTAAGGAAGTTATTAAATATCTTCAGCTGGAATGTTACATATGAGATAGTTTTCAAGCAACTAGTTTCTATACTAGTAAGATTTTTAAATTAATTTTATATAAATAATTTACTTGTTTCCTTTACTAAGTTTCCCTTCCATGTCTATGTTTTAGCTATAAATTATCTTTACCAAAATAATATGGTATTATCCATTCCTTGAGATACCTTTCAGATGTAGGTAGGTCTTAGTGTGTCCAAGCAGATGCTTGCATATCTTCTTTCACCCTTAAAATAGTACTGTTTTACCTGTTGTTCAGTTTTTTATGGTGGAACTTACTACTTTGTTCTTCGTTGGTGCATGTTATCTATCAGAATCATATGTTTTAGTAACCTTTTACTAAGGAATATTGTATTTTTAGGTTTTCTTTGTATTAGAAGAAAGTTGGCTGGGCGTGGTGGCGCACGCCTGTAATCCCAGCACTCAGGAGGCTGAGGCAGGAGGATCAGTGTGAGTTCGAGACCAGCCTGGGCTATAAAAGTGAGCTCAAGTCCAGCCTGAACTACATAGTGAGACCCTGTCTCAAAAAGACAAAAAAGAAGAAGAAAGTAGTACAGTGTATTACCGTGTGCATGTATATACTTAAGATACGTTTTAGCTCCTGTGTTAGAACTAGAATTAGCATGTGAGGAGTCTGCATTTTGTTTTGATGAGTATTATCAAGTTGCTGTATATAGAGATATTATTTCACATTCCTACCAGCAGATACCAAAGCTTTCTTCAAATTGTCATGATACTGTCCTAAAATATTTTTTAAAATCTTCGCTACTGAAATCTTTTTCATGTGTTAATGTGAATTGTCCATGTTATTTTCCTTTTTAATATTGGATTTTTAAAAATTGGGGAATCTTTTTATGAGTTTGGGGAATAACCCTTTGCAAATTTTTTTCTCACTTTGATTTTTTTTTTTTTTTTTTTTGCCTTTTTGAGACAGGGTCTCACTATGCAGTTCAGGCTAGCTTTGAGCTCACTTTTGTAGCCCAGGCTGGTCTCGAACTCACATTGATCCTCCTGCCTCAGCCTCCCAAGGGCTGGTATTACAGGTGTGCGCCACCACGCCTGACTTCTCAGTTTGATCTTAGACTTCACTGCTGGTAGCCTTTTTGCTACATGCAAGTGTTATATTTTTAGGTGATTAGATATCAGTCTTAATAATTTCTAGATTTTTTTTTTTTTTTTTTGTCTTTTTGAGACAGGGTCTCGCTGTGCAGTTCAGGCTAGCCTTGAGCTCACTTTTGTAGCCCAGGCTGATCTCGAACTCACCGATCCTCCTGCCTCAGCCTCCCGAGTGCTGGGATTACAGGCGTGCGCCACCACGCCCGGCTCAATAATTTCTAGATTTTACGTTAAAACTAATTGTATGTATGTATGTATGTATGTATGTATGTATGTATGTATGTATTTATTTTTAGCTGGCTCTGGCTGCTTTAAGGGCGGGTCTGGTGGGACATGTCGTGTGAGGACCAAACTGCAGCCCCTTACCCCTGACTGATTTTGCTCAAGAAGGCACTTTAGACAACTGAGCTAACCCACCAACCAGTTCCCTAATTGTATTTAAAATATGGAAACCTGAGTTTTAAATTTATTTGAATGCATGTATCAGCGATATATCATCCTTGATATATTTTTTTCTCATCTTTGATATTGGCTGAAAAATTAAATATATAACTTTCCTTGGCTTGAAATTTTTGTGTCAATTTTATATAGTTCAAAATCGTTTATGTAGTTTAACAAAATTTTTTGCATGTAGTTTATTTGCCTTTTCATATTTTATAGATGCCTTCCAGGATGTCAGATATGTCAGCAGCTTGTCAGGTATGTTTATTATAACTATACTGCACAGAGGCTGGGCGTGGTGGCTCACGCCTGTAATCCCAGCACTCAGGAGGCTGAGGCAGGAGGATCGGTGCGAGTTCGAGACCAGCCTGGGCTACAAAAGTGAGCTCAGGACCAGCCTCAACTGCATAGCGAGACCCTGTCTCAAAAAAAAAGACAAAAAAAAAAAAAAAATAACTATACTGCACAAAAATGGAAAAGTAAAACTAATTGTGAGAAACACTTGATATACTGGGCTAAAACTCATATCCTATTATGCATGAAGGATGCTTTACCTGGAGTTGAAGGAGCAGCTATTGCTTTTTGAAATTCAAGTGAAGCTTTGAGTTCTAAAGTTGGGTGTGACAGAGGCAGAAGAAATTGGGGTTTCTGGACAAGAGCACAGGTGTGGAGAGCCCTGACGTTTAAAACCATTGCATTTTTCCTAGGAACCTAGCAAGTGGACAAGCTAATCCAGAATTAGACAAATGGGTCATTTCAATGCTTTGTATGCTATTGCACATATTTTTACATTTACATTTATAAATTTTGAATTATTTATTTATAGGTCTGCCCAGATAGCTCAGCAGACCAAAGTGCCTGCTTAGGCAGATGCAGGGACCAGGGTTCGATACCCAGTGTGGTGTGTCGGCCCTGCCCCAGGGACATGCTGATACAGAGACTGAAATTGGGCATGGTGGCACAGTGCTTAGGAGGCTATAAGTCTGATCTATGTAGTGAGACCCTGTAGACCAGTGGTTCTCAACCTTTCTAATGCCATGACCCCGCAATGCAGTTCCTCATGTCGCGGTGACCCCAAACCAAAAAATAATTTTGGTAGTTACTTCAAAACTGTAATTTTGCTACAGTTATGATTCCGTGGCTTTAGGTGACCCTTGTGTTTTGGTTGTTCGACCCCTGCCTGGGTTGCGACCCACAGGTTGAGAATCGTGCTGTAGACCCTGTACTAAATATATTAAAAGAAAAAAAATAGTGACCCTCCTTTCTCAGCCTCCCCAGCTGTAGGCCACCATACTTGGTTTCAGGGCCTGCACAATACCTAGTATTCCAACGCTGGGGCCTGCACTGCATGTGGTACCAGGGATCAAACAGGTCTTTGTTCTTGCCAGAAAGGTTCTTAGACCACTGAAGTATCTCCTCAACCCTATTTTTACATTTTTATTAAAAGGAATTAGATAAATGAGTGACATGCTGTATTTTCTTTTTCATTTGTTTATTTGTTTGTGGTACTGAGGATCAAGTTTGGGACCTTGCATTAGCCTGGGAGGCACTTATGGTGCTGAGCTATCTCCCCAGCTAATTTTGTAAGAGCAGTTGGTGTTTTGAGAATATTGGACTAGGAAGGAAAAAAGACCAGTTCTGGAAGTTTTGGATTAATTATGACAAAAAATGAGAATCTGAATGAAGATAGTTGCTGTGATAAAGAGAATTGACTATACTTGAAAGGATTCATGAGATAAGTATACTAGGATTAATTATGACAAAAAATGAGAATCTGAATGAAGATAGTTGCTGTGATAAAGAGAATTGACTATACTTGAAAGGATTCATGAGATAAGTATACTAGGGTGTGAAAGAAAGGGAAGATTTGAGCATGAAACTCAAATTTTTTCTCTAAACAGCTGAGGAATGGTAGTAATGCTTAGTGAGGTCTGAACCAAAAGAGGAAGAAGTAGGGCCAGGGAGATAGCTCAGTAGAGTAGGGTCCTGAGTTGAATCCCCAGAAACACACACACACCAAAAAAAAAAAAGAAAGAAAAAAGGAGGAAGAAATAGTTTCTGGTTGGTAAACTAACTACAAACAAAAGTGGATAGAATGAATTTATTTTTAGGTACATTATTTTTCAAGCAGTGTGAAAGTTAAGGCAAATGTGTCGTCTTTGATTTGCTATGTACTTAGTCTAGTCCCATCCATCCCTTGCTACAGTTGGGGAATTCCTGTGGTGTGTCATTCCTTTAGGTAGAAGAGCTTCCTTTAGCATCTCATTAAGTGTAGCTGTACTGGCAATGCAGTTTTGGAGTTTGATTCATCTGAAAGTATTTTGCTTTCAGACTTAAATTCCAGCGTGTAAAGAACATCATCATTTTATGTTCTACCATGAACCCGGCTGTCTACAGCGTTGTTTGACCCAGTATGAAATGGGACTATTTGGAAGGCCTTTTCTTTATACTTCTGGTTTTCAGCAGCCTGTCCATAGGCTGCTGAACTTAACTCTCTTTACATAAGTATCTCCTTAAAATTTTTTGTCTATTTGGAAGATTTCAGCCATTGTTCTTCCAGTATTTTACTACCCCATTTCTCTTGTTCCTGCTGGGTCTCCAATCACACATGTGTTAAGAGTATTTGATATTTCTGCAGGTCATTGTGATTGTGTTCTGCCTGCCTACCTTCCTGTCTGCTTGCCTGCTTGCTTTCTGCTGATCGTGTTTATGAGATTGACTATTTTCTGTTGATCTTTAAATTCATTAATTATTTTTTCTTTAATTGCCAATAAGTTATTTTGCCTATCCAATGAACTTTACATTTGTTAGAATGCCCTGCTTATGTGCACGTTTTGACTGTCTTTTTTTTTTTTTTTTTTTTTTTTTTTTTTTTTTTTTTTTTTTTTTTTTTTTTTTTTTTTTTTTTTTTTTTTTTTTTTTTTTTTTTTTTTTTTTTTTTTTTTTTTTTTTTTTTTTTTTTTTTTTTTTTTTTTTTTTTTTTTTTTTTTTTT
>PVJA010017103.1:0-24392 GCA_004027025.1 Myocastor coypus | reverse complement strand
GCTTTAGACCACTGAGCCATCCTGCCAGGCCCCATCTGTTCTTCTTAATTCTTCAACATATAATACCTATTACAGTGTTTTTTGTTTGTTTGTCTTAATCCAATATCTGCATTATTTAGAATTCATTTCTCTTGGCACTGTGTCACTTTTTTTTTTTTTTTTTTTTGGTGACTTTTTGAGATAGAGCCTCACTGTAGTTCAGGCTGGTCTTGAGCTCACTGTGTTGCCCAGGCTAGTGTCAAACTCACAATGATCCTCTAACTCCAAGGGCTGGGATGACAGGTATGTGCCACCATGCCCAACTTTGCTTTTTCATATATGGAGTAATTTTTTAAAATTATAAATAATCTACCATGTAGGTCTAGATTCTGCCATCTCCTCTAAAGTGTTCACTTTGATCTGACTGGTGGTTAAATTGTTGACAGATTCATTTGTTGTGTGGGATAGGATTTTCTTTTTTGTTGGGGTAATTCTGTTTTACTTTTTTTTTTTTTTTTTTTTTTTTTTTTTTTTTTTTTTTTTTTTTTTTTTTTTTTTTTTTTTTTTTTTTTTTTTTTTTTTTTTTTTTTTTTTTTGTATTATGGCCAGCTCAGCCTGCCCTGGGGTTGAAGCTGGCACAGCATGTGGTGCCAGGGATTGAACCACAGTCCCTGTGGTTTTTACATGAACTTTGTCCTAAATTGTGGACCTTATTTTGGAGATGTAGCCTTCTTGGAAGTTTCAGGTGAATAAATGCTCCAAGTATGCAGTGATGTCTTTCACTGAAAACAAAACTGTTGAGTCCTAGACTTTATGAGCAAGTGCTGAGGCCCACAATAGGTGATTACTGTAGGTATCACAAAATCTTAACTGATGTATATTCACCAGGGACCTATGGAGAACCCTTGAGTGTGTTTCTTTTGTTCTCTGGAATTCCCTTCCCTGATGCCCTGCTACAAGTTTCAGTATTTCTGTTCTCTGTTTCATGGCCATAGCACCTGTGCGTAGTGGTTGAGGTCTCCCACAGGTTGCGCGATCCTGGGGTTTACATGATGTGCGTATACTGTTAACCTCACTACAAGGGCAGTAGCTCTTTGTGCTGCTTAAGCAATGCCCCAAAGCAGGTATTTTATGTATTTTGTCCACTGTTGTGTCAGGAGTCTTCAACACTATTTTCAGATTCAACAATGGCTAGAGTGACTCATAGGACAGACCTTGTCATGCTGCTCATTGGAAAGAGCTTGTGTGTTATGTAATTAGTATGGAGGAAGTTTCCTGAAAATGTTCCTAAAGAATAGATGGAGAAGCTGGGCGTGGTGGCGCACGCCTGTAATCCCAGCACTTGGGAGGCTGAGGCAGG
Organism: Myocastor coypus; assembly: GCA_004027025.1. Taxonomy (NCBI): domain Eukaryota; kingdom Metazoa; phylum Chordata; class Mammalia; order Rodentia; family Myocastoridae; genus Myocastor; species Myocastor coypus. The sequence continues at coordinate 23,053 of PVJA010017103.1, read as the reverse complement.
AGGATCAGTGCGAGTTTGAGACCAGCCTGGGCTACAAAAGTGAGCTCAAGGCCAGCCTGAACTGCATAGTGAGACCCTGTCTCAAAAAGACAAAAAAAAAAAAAAAAAAGAATAAATGGTGAATTTTTGCAATTGTTGGCCTAATTACAAATTTTTTCCATTCATCTTATATTATGGCACATTGATTTATGACTATTGGAACATTGTATTCCCAGAATGAACTCTCTTGAAATAGATTTTTAAAAAATAAATAACTGGGATCAATTTACTTATATTTTATGAAGGATTTTTGTGTTTATTCTAGTGAAAATACTAGTCTTGGTTTTATCTTGTAAAACTTCATTTTTGGTTAAATCAGGATATACCTCACTTTATAAAATGAATTGGGAATTGTTTTCTGTTTGTTCTTTGGAAGAATGTGTGGAACTGATTCTGTTTCCTCCTAGATATTTACTGAAATTCACTAATGAAGCCTCCGGCATTGAATTTTGTGAGGTTTATTAATGATCAAGGCCCCTGTTATCCTAAGTCTAACATAGTCCTTATTACTCAGAACTGTGTGTGTGAGATCTCTCTATTCTGGCCCATGGGAGCCTAAGTTGCGACCTGTCCTTTGTGAGCTTCAGGAATTACATGGCATACTACTGTCCAGTAGCTCTTATCTTTGCCTTGAATAGTTCTTGCATAGAAGACTATGTAGGTTCTTATAACTCTTTGTAGCTCTCATTTTGTTTTCTGTATAGCAAACTCTAGCTGCCTTGGTTCCCTCAAACTGATGTGAATTTAAGATTTTTATCAAATCAGTGAGACACCCATGGCTGTATCAGGTTCTAGCTTCTTATGTTGTGGTCCAGTATGTATTTCCAGATAGAATGCTGGCCCTCTTTCTGCCTCAGGCCTTAAACAAAGGCAAGACCACCGTTAGCTTCCTGATGCCTATTTTCTACAATGGTACTGTCTCTTGTATTTGTTCTGGGTGGACTCAAGACCTGAGATTGCATCTTGCTCATGACCACCTTTAGATCAACTTACATTTTCTTGAATTCTGTATACAGGGAATGATACAAGTAGGTACTATTTGATACCTGACTTTTCTCAGTGTAGTAACTTTGTTATTTATATGTATTAGTAATTCATTTTATTCTGTTGCTGAATATAGTTTCTGTTATATGGCTGTACTACATTTTGTAGGTGCCCCACACTAAATTGATGATGTCACCTTCTAGCGTAGTAATGTTTCATTGTTGGCATAGATACTTGGTAGCCTAAAGTAAATAAAGTTTTCATTATTCTACATTAGTTTATTTTAATTCATTTTTTCATGCTGATTTTTCGAAAGGTCTCTCTGTAATCTTAACTTTTTCCTGTTAGGTGTTTCTGTGGTCGCCTGGTCAAGCAGCATGCTTGTTTTACTGCAAGTCTTGCCATGAAATACTCAGATGTGAAATTGGGTGACCATTTTAATCAGGCAGTAGAAGAATGGTCTGTGGAAAAGCATACAGAACAGAGCCCAACAGATGCTTATGGAGTCATCAATTTTCAAGGAGGATCTCATTCCTACAGAGCCAAGGTATGTCCTATACTTGTCTTTTTTTTTTTTAACTTCATTTGTCTTGTTACCTAAATAGTAAACATTTGTGTATTCATTTAATTACAGTAGTGTTGCAGATTGAACTCAAGGCTGTTCTGTGTTAGACAGGCTACATTAGTCACTTTTTGGGGTGGACAGAGCTTACTAAACTTCCTGGGCTGGCTTGGAACTTGTAAATCTCCTGCCTTAGGCTTTTGAGTAACTGGGATTATAAGACACTAGTAATATTTATTACCTAACAATGGCAGAGGGCCAGTGAGATAACTCAGTGGACTAAGTGCCTGCTTAGGCAAACGCAAGGACCAGGGTTTGATCCCTGGTACCACATACTGTTCCAGTCCTATACTGAACCCACCAGGGAAACTGGGCTTGGTGGTGCATACCTGTAATCTTAGTTCTGGGGAGGCTGAGAACAAGAGGATTACTAAACAATGGCAGAGCCTACTTTTTCTGAAAGACACCTTCCTTATTCCTGTTTACTTTTGATCTTATGTTAAGAAAGGTAAGTCTTTGGGAGCATAGTGCAGCACACCTGTGGCCCCAGCTACTTGGGAAGCTGAACTGGGAGAATCTCAAGCCCAGGAATTTGAGTCTCTGCAACATAGGGAGACCTAGTCACAAACATACATGTACATACCCAAAAAAGTGTCTTTTTAGCAGCATGTGATTGTTTTTTAAAATTTAAACTATTTTGTATTTGAGTGTACATTTACTATCATATTTCTAATTATCTCACTTTTCTTTGTTCCCTTTTGCATTTTTAATTATTGTCTACTTTCTTTATTAATATATGTAATCTTTTTTTGTGTTCTTTACAGTACTATGCTTATAATAATGCCATAAAATGCATTTTATTTTATATGTACTTAGTACAGGATCTACAGGGTCTCACTGTACAGATTGGACTTGTAGTGGTCCTCTTTGTTTTCAGCCTCCCAAACACTGGGATTACAGACATGTGCCACCACATTCAGTCTCAGTCCAAGTCTCAGCACATCCCAGGGGCAGGGCCAACATAGCATGCTGGGGATCGAACCCTGGTTCCTGCACATGCGAATGCAAGCATAATTTAAACATAGTGATTAGCCAGGCGAGGTGGCTCACGCCTGTAATCCCAGCACTCAGGAGGCTGAGGCAGGAGGATTGGTGTGAGTTCGAGACCAGCCTGGGCTACAAAAGTGAGCTCAAGGCCAGCCTGAACTGCATAGTGAGACCCTGTCTCAAAAAGACAGAAAAAAATATAAATAAATAAATAAAAAATAAATAAACATAGTGATTAATCACAAATCAATATTTAATTATATGTTGAGAAATATTTATTACTAATTCCACTAAATAACATTTCACCATGGCATAGCATGGGCTTAAATATGTATTTTCCAGCCGGGCGTGGTGGCTCACGCCTATAATCCCAGCACTTGGGAGGCTGAGGCAGGAGGATTGGTGCGAGTTCGAGACCAGCCTGGGCTACAAAAGTGAGCGCAGGACCAGCCTCAACTGCATAGCGAGACCCTGTCTCAAAAAGACAAAAAAAAAATCTGTATTTTCCAATGGCTTTAGGCGACCCCTGTGTTTTGGTCGTCTGACCCCTGCTGGTTGAGAACCGCTGGTCTAAGGAAAGTCTAGAGAGAAAACCTCTCAGGCTTTCACAGAGAACAAACAGGTCAAGCAATGGCTGTGACTCATCTACATGGCTGACACTGGCAACAGTTCTACAAAGCACTGTACATGGTTTCAAAGTAAATCCTGAGGGGATTTGACTGACCTTGGGAGATACAAAAGTTACATGTTTTGTTATACAGGTCTTGTTTTAACTTACCCTTAACCACCCAACAGAAAAGTTTAACCACATGGCATAAAAAGTAAAGCCAGATTAGTATACTGAAGTATAAAAGGCTCAAGTCAGCAGCTTCCAACATTGCCAGTTCTGCCAATAACCCACTACTATTATGGGATATTGCTCTATATATACAACTACTTTCTCTTAGTTTAATGAGAAGAAATACTTGTACCAATAGTGTTTAGAAGAGTTATGTCTGCATCTTGTACTCTGAACAACTACTATGAAGACATATCAATTATTTTGGCTGTCCTACTAATGTGTTTTGAAACTTTCAATATTATGTCTTAAAAGTAATAAAAGTAAAAAGAAAGCAGACAAGCTTAAAAAAATATTTTTGTTTTAGTATGTGAGGCTGTCATATGACACTAAACCTGAAATCATCCTGCAACTTTTGCTTAAAGAATGGCAAATGGAATTACCAAAACTTGTTATTTCTGTACATGGAGGAATGCAGAAATTTGAACTTCACCCTCGAATCAAACAGTTGCTTGGGAAGGGTCTTATTAAAGCTGCGGTTACAACTGGAGCCTGGATTTTGACTGGGGGAGTAAACACAGGTAATTTTATATTAGCTCTTTTTAGTATAGTTGAAGTAATTTTAATGTGATGTTTAAAATAATAGTCAATGCTGAATTTGGCTTGCTTATTAAATGATGTATAATTCCTGGTTAAACTAAATCTGAGTGATTGTCATTTAAGCCTAGAAAACAGTGCACTTGAGAGCTAGGTTTGTCCAACTGTGGCCTTGCTCTTGTTTTGTAAATAAAGTTTTATTTGCATACTGTCACACTCATTTGTTTATGAGTAATTTATAGCTATGTTTGTGTTGCGGTAACAGGTGAACAGGGTCACAGAGATTGGCATTTGCCCTGCAAAACCTAAAATCTTTGTTTGGCCCTTTTACAAAATCAATTGTTGATCAAAGTATAGAGCATTGTGTTATTTCTTACAATCTCTGCTACTGGTAATTTGGTAGATACTGAACAACCATTTGTCTTAGTAAAAATGTTGATATTTGTCTTTCAAAAATTAATATTTAAAATACCATTGGGCCAGGGAGATAGCTCAGTGGTCTAAGCACCTGCTTTGACATTTGTCTTTCAAAAATTAATATTTAAAATACCATTGGGCTAGGGAGATAGCTCAGTGGTCTAAGCACCTGCTTTGCAAGTGCAAGGACCCAGGTTCAATCCCCAGTACAACATGCCATGCTGGCCCTGCCTTGATCTTGTACTGCCATCCCTTGAAACCCATTGTGGTGGTGCACACTTGTAATCCCAGTGTTGGAGAGGCTGAGACAGGAACACCACTATGAGTCTGAGCTGTGTAGAGAGACCTTGTACCAAATAAGTAAGTAAATAATGTTAAATTTATAAAAAACAAACTATCATTTTACATCTAAATATACAGATGACTCTGAGGATGGGAAATTAATTTTCATGTCTATAGCAAATAATTACTTAAGTGAACTTGCAGACATCTGATTAGTTAGCAACTCTTTTGAGTTTCTTTTGTGAGTTTTTTTATGCTATTTATTATGTCATTCTACAAAACAGATAAGCCACAGAGTAGAGCTTGCAGTGGTGAGATTCATGCGGTACACAGGTGACTAAAATGACCTGTAAAATGACTAAAATGTTTGATGATCATAAGTGGGATAAAGAGAGGGAAAGATCATGGAAGGGGTAGTATTTCATACATGGTCAGAGAGAGAGCTTTCTGATAAGGTGACACCAAAGGAAGATGAAAGGAAATGAAGAATTAAAATGCAAGAGAAACTTGGGGCAGAACATTTAAAGGACAGGAAGCAACTAGAGTGTTGAAAGAAGAGTCAGATTTCAGTGTAACCTGAATTATAGATGATGGGGTCAGAAGTTACTGTAGGGGAAGCACAGTAAAGAGCAAGGGCCACAGAGAGTGTTAATGGCCTTACCTATGGCTGTTAGAAATAGTGCACTGTGGATTTTACTTTGAATCAGAATGGGAAATTTTAAGCAGAGTTACAAGTTAAAGATGATTTGAATGAATTTTAATGGAGATTGCAGGTAATAGACCAGTGAGGATATTTATTTGATGGTCTTTTGAGATAGGGAATTGCTGTGTAGTTTAGGGTAGTCTTGAACTCACTGTGTGGCCCAGGCTGACCTCCAACTTGTGGTGGTGGTCCTCCTGCATCAGCCTCCCATCACTACGTTTGGTTTGGAGGCTGCACTGCTATTTCTGTGATCTAGGTGAGGACTGAGATCCCATCTCTTATAGAAAACAAATCAAGTGATATTAATTTGCTGGAGGTGACACAACAAAATTCCACACATTGGTTGAAATAAAGGATTTTTTTTCTCTTGCAGCTTTAGAAGCTAGATGGCTTGCTGTTAAAGTATCAGCAGGTTTTACTTTTTTTTTTTTTTTTTTTTTTTTTTTTTTTTTTTTTTTTTTTTTTTTTTTTTTTTTTTGACTTTTTGAGACAGGGTCTATGCAGTTCAAGCTGGCCTTGAGCTCACTTTTGCAGCCTAGGCTGATCTTGAACTTGAATTGATCCTCATTCCTCAGCCTCCCAAGTGCTGGGATTATAGGTGTGTGCCACCATGCCTGGCTAGGTGTGGCTTCTGAGGCCTCTCTTACTGGCTTGAATGCAGAGCCACCTTCCTGCACTGGCCTTCTTCCAGTCTCTGTGTATGCATCCTTGGGTTTTTTTTTTTTTTTTTTTTTTTTTTTTTTTTTTTTTTTTTTTTTTTTTTTTTTTTTTTTTTTTTTTTTTTTTTTTTTTTTTTTTTTTTTTTTTTTTGTATTTGATGCTTATAAGTCCACCAGTCAGATTGGATTAGAGCCCATCCTAAAGGTCTCACTTGAATTCAATCACCTCTTGAAGGTCCTTGTCCCTAAATAGACATTTTGAGGTATCAGTGGTTTAAGTTTTGGCATATGAATTTTGGGGACTAGAGTTCAGCCCATAGTAAGGTAATGAAAATTTAAAATACTGCCCCCTTACATTTTCATTTAATCTCAGTTTACCGTGGTCTAAAAATACTAAATGGAAAATTACAGGAAAAAAAAAAAATTGAAAGTTTTGTCTTAAACTCCTTTGAGAAGCATGATGAAATCTCATACCACCTCTCTCCCTCTTTCTTGGGATCGAGTTGTACCTATGTCCAGCACACCCACCTTATGTATATCACTGCCCAATAGTTAATTATGGGCCATCTTGGCTGTCAGATTGACTGTTAGATCCAGGGTTACAGAATTGTAATACTATTATATAGGACTTTGTACTCTTAGGGTTTTTGGGACAGACCCTTCACAGGTAAAGGGAATGATTGTATATGTTCCTGGGAATTGTCTTTTCTGGTTTCCCACAGTTTTGATACACTTGGACAACATTTTCTAGTTGCTTGTTAGGTATTTTGTTTTGCCAGTAATCTGTTCTCCTGGCTCATATTCTTAATATGTTCTAGATGATATGTAGAAAGACAACAAGAAACTCACTAAACTTACTATTTACAGGAGAAATCAAAGAAAGGACTAAGCCTAACAATCTGATGAAATGTAGTTTATATAGGTTTCAGACATTTGTGGTACATCAATACTGTGGACTTTTGCCAGGCATGGTGGCACATGCCTGTAGTCCCAGCACTTGGGAGGAGGCTGAGCAGGAGGATTAGTGCAAGTTTGAGACCAGCCTGGGCTACAAAAGTGAGCTCAAGGCCAGCCTGAACCACATAGCGAGACCCTGTCTCAAAAAAGGCAAAAAAAAAAAAAATACTATGGACTTTTGTATTCTTTTTTGGTCATTGTGTATGTTATCAGCTTGCTTTTCTTGCCTTCAGTGTATAAGAAACATCACCAAGTGCACTGTTTTACATTAAGAACAGGATTGTTGTGAATACATAAAAGAGTGTGAACTAAAAGAACCTTCTGTATAAGCAGGTGTGGCAAAACATGTTGGTGATGCCCTCAAAGAACATGCTTCCAGATCATCTCGAAAGATCTGTGCGATTGGAATAGCTCCATGGGGAGTGATCGAAAACAGAAATGATCTTGTTGGGAGAGATGTAAGAATGGTTTTTTTTTTTTTTTTTAAGAATTTTTTATTTTATTTATTTATGTTTTTCTTGTTTTTATAACCTTTATTTACTTATTCACTCACCTTTATGGCTGGCTCAGCCCGCGCCCCGACGGCAGGGCTGGCGCAGCATGTGGTGCCGGGGACCGAACTGCGGTCCCTGAAGCCACCCAAGCTTTCCCAAGCAGGCGCTCTAGACCACTGGTTTTTAAGACTACTTATATTTCAGCTTATGTAAATAAAATTAAAGCAAGAACAGTGCCAGTCAACTTAAAATATTCTTGATACCATTCTTGTCAAGTTTCCCTCTAATCCTTTTAAAACACATTCCTAGGTAAATCATTGTTGTTAAAATGGTGGTACATGTTGGTTTCTTTTATGTTTAGTACTTAAAATGTCTGTTTTTACAATTAATAGTTTCAGATGTTTAACCAGTAGAACATCCTTATTACTAAATATAAACATCAAATACTAGTATATGAGTGGTAAAATACAAGGACTTATATTTTATCAAGAGACAAAGGGAAGCTGGGCATGGTGACACACACCTGTGATCCCAACACTTGGGAAGCTGAGGCAGGAGGATTGGTGTGAGCTCAAGACCAGCCTGGGCTACAAAAATGAGTTCAAGGCCAGCCTGAACTGCATAGCGAGACCCTGTCTCAAAAAGGCAAAGAAAAAGAGGAAAGAGAAAGAGAGAGAGAGAGAGAGAGAGAGAGAGAGAGAGAGAGAGAGAGAGAGAGAGAGAGAGAAGGAATTAATGGCTTATTTCAATTTCAGCTGGCATTAAATTTCTAATACCAATTTTAAAGATTCTACTTATGGCCCAAAAAGTAACAATATAACACATTGTTGCTTTTTAAAGATGTCCTTTACATATTGCAGTATATTTTAGTTTCTTAGCACTATGGATTTATTTGCTTTTTTTTTTTTTTTTTACTGTGTTTCCTTTTGCATGTGATGATAAATGTATAATTCTTCAGTAAGGATCAAGGTTTAATTGTGTGATTCAACCCATACTGATTAATCTTCAACTTAAAAGCTTATACTTTTTGCTGTTTTTGGTTGTTTTCTTTTTATTTCTCAATGTGAAATAGACCATTACTTAGATTGGTGTCAAAAACATTTTACATTATATTATTTTTGATGCTGCCCACTAACTCTTAATGTTTGTTACTGTTTTAGGTGGTTGCTCCTTATCAAACCTTACTGAATCCCCTGAGCAAACTGAATGTGCTAAATAATCTCCATTCTCATTTCATATTGGTGGATGATGGCACTGTTGGAAAGTATGGGGCAGAAGTCAGACTGAGAAGAGAACTTGAGAAAACTATTAATCAGCAAAGAATTCATGCTAGTAAGAGAATTCACGAATTTGTTAATGTGGGAATTGTGCTAAGCTGTATTAATAGCTATCAACATTCTGAAAAACGTACCTTTTCAGTAATTTCTTTATATAGCAGTACAGCTTATAAAGCAGTGGTTCTCAACCTTTCTAATGCCGTGACCCTGCAGTATAGTTCCTCATGTTGTGGTGACCCCAAATGAAAAAATCATTTTGGTGGCTACTTAAAAACTGTTATGATTTGGAATGGCTTTAGGCGACCCCTGTGTGTTGGTCGTTTGACCCCTGTCAGGGTCGCAACCCACAGGTTGAGAACCACTGTTATAAAGGAACCAAGAAATAAGACCCAGTGTCTTAGTCTTCTCTTGTTGCTGGGCCAAATATGTGACACTCAAAATGAGGGAAGGAAAGATTTATTTAGCTCACAGTTACTGGAGGTTTCAGTCTGTATTCACCTAGCTCCAAGGCAGAGGGGGTACATGGCAGAGGACAACCTTTCATGGCAGCAGCTGAGAGCAGAAGAACTAAGAGGGGAGGTAGTAGCAGCTTAAGCAGATAACTACTCTTCCTCCCATACATTTAAATACATATCACCTGCCCCAGGGCAGGTACAGCACCCATTTCTACAATAATCAATTATAAATTCCAGAAGCTGCCCCATGACTGCATGAGACTTTGTGGGGCACACCTAGACACCAACCATAACACCTAGGAACAGATGTCTCCACCCAAATAGGTGGTTAGACTAAAATCGGAGAAGAAAAAAAGACCAAAATCAGAAAGGCTCTTTTTTTTTTTTTTTTTTTTTTATTTCAGGAAGATTCATTTGTGTTGCTGTTGTAAACTTACTGTAGCCTAAAGATTTTCAGTTTCATTCATTCTCATTCATTCATTCATTCATTCATTCATACTGGGGATTGAACTCAAGACCCTGTGCTTGCCAGGCAGATATTTATTCTACTGAGTTGGCTCATCAGCTCTCAGAGTTCATTCTTTCTTTTCTTTTTCTTTTTCTTCCCCCCCCCCCCCCCCGTCTTTTTGAGATAGGGTCTTGCTATGCAGTTCAGGCTGGCCTTGAGCTCACTTTTGTAGCCCAGGCTGGCCTCGAACTCGCACCAATCCTCCTGCCTCAGCCTCCCAAGTGCTGGGATTACAGGTATGAGCCACCATGTCCGGCCCTTTTTCCTTCCCTTCCCTTCCCTTTTTTCTGTTTTTTTGAGACAGGGTCTCACTATGCAGTTCAGGCTGACCTTGAGCTCATTTTTGTAGCCCAGGCTGGTCTCAAACTCACATTGATCCTCTTGCCTTGACCTCCCAAGTGCTGGGATTACAGGCCCTCAGAGTACTTTATTGTCTTTTTTTTTTTTTTTGTACAGGATCTCACTACTGAGTCATAATGATCCTCCTGCTTCCTACCTCCCAGGTCTTGGGATTACAGGCACGCACCACTATGCCCAGACTCCATTGCAGGCTCAGAGTTCTCCAGAGTGGGGCCAGTGTGGCAGGCAGGGCCAAGAACCTAACCCTGACCTCTTCACTTCCCTAAGCAAGTGCTTAGTCTGCTGAGTTATACTGCCAGCCCTCCTCAGAGTACTTTTGGTGTTTGATATATTTCATTACATCTGCTTCTTAGCCTTTTGGCTAAAGATCATTGTTAGAGTACATTGTTTTGAAATTCAAGGTTGAACTTGGGAGGCTGAGGCATCAGGATCACTGTGAGTTTGAAACCAGCCTGGGCTACAAAAGGGAGCTCAAGGCCAGCTTGAGCTGCATATTGAGACCCTGTCTCAAAAAAGACCAAAAAAAAAAAAAAAAAAATCAAGATTGAAAAAGGAGGGATAAAGTTATGTTCGTACAAGGAATCAGCTTACAGTTTGTTCACTGAGTAGTTTCATATTTTTGCAAATGTGTATTAAAAGTTTAAATTCTTGAAATTGATTTTGCTGCTCAACTTTAGCTAAACTTTCTGGTTTAGCATCTAGATTTTATTTCAGGTAGAAGAACTTTTGTAACAATGGAACACCAAGGAGGTAAACTTCATGAAATATAAAATCAAAGAGTAGCACATTCTGTTTGTGGTGGAATGAGAACATTTGCAAAAATTAGGAATTTTGTAACTCTACAATTTACCGGAAGTTACTGTTTCTCGCTGTCCTGCAGGAAGTTATAAAGACAAAAAATGCTATTTGTTACTAAATTTTCTATTTTGTTTTTTAGTGGATTTGGAATTTTATTGATTAGTTCTGTATAATTCCAATTTTGTACTAAATTTTGTTAATGCTGTAGCTAATTTGGAACTAAAAGTAGGTATTTATAAATGGATGGAGTTCTACATTAAAAACTTAACTAATACAGTATCAGAAAGTAACCTGAAAAAGCAAAGTGGTGTTATACATTTTTTGGCCAAGAACTCAAGAAACGAATACACAAAATTTTGTTTTTTGGTGAAGGTGCAATGTTTGTTATAAATTATGTATTTTTTAACTTTTGTCATTTAATGACTATATGTGGCTATTGAGCAGTTCAGTTTTTTCTTTTTAATATATTTGGTACAGAGTCTCACTGCACAGCTGGGACTCATAGTGATCCTGTTTTTAGTCTCCCCAGCACTGGGATTATAGATACGCCAGAGGAGCCAGCATAGCATGTGGTGCCAGGAGCAAACCCCAATCCCTGTACTTGTGTGAACAGGTGCTTAGTCCACTGAATTATCTCACCAACCCAGTTCAGTACATTTTATGTAAAATTATTTTAACTTCAAAGAATTTTTTTTTTTTTTTTCCTTTTTGAGACAGGGTCTTGCTATGCTGCTCAGGCTGGTCTTGAGTTCATTTTTGTAGCCCAGTCTGATATTAAACTCACACTGATCCTCCTGCCTCAGTCTCCCAACTGCTGCATACGCCACCATGCCTGGCCTGAAAAGAAATTTGAACTGTCAAATTTTGTCATTTTCCAACTACAGGTCCCCCCTCCTTTTAGTATTGAGAATCTCAAGACCTCACATTTGCCAGGTAGGCACTTATACCACTGAGCTGTATCTCTAGTCCTTCTGATTTTTTTGCTTTCTTAAGGAATTGGTCAAGGAGTCCCTGTGGTGGCACTGGTATTTGAAGGTGGACCGAATGTTATCCTTACAGTTCTAGAACACTTGCAGGAAAGCCCCCCGGTTCCAGTGGTGGTGTGCGAAGGAACAGGCCGAGCTGCAGATTTGCTTGCATATATTCACAAACAGACAAATGAAGGAGGGTAAGTGTGTGAGTGTGACACATTTTAATAGCCTTGTTAAAGAGGCCTGTAAGTTTTTGGAATTCAGATTCCTTTGAGTGTTTTATGAACATGGAAAGTCTTAGGTTCGGTACAATACTTTGTTAAGGTTGAAGTCTGACTCACACATTACTGGAATAAACTACATTACAGTATAACCATGTTGCTTCAGACTCATTTGCTACAGAGGTAATACGGCATTTAAGCTGATAGTTTTATTTCTAGCAGTTTCTGCAGAGCTTGGAACATGTATGAAAAAATATATATAACATTTTCTTACTATAGTTACTTTCAAGAACAAAAGATTTGAACAAACTAGAACATCTGTTAGAACCAGATAAATAGTGGCATATGTGTGTGTGTGTATGTGTGTGTGTGTGTGTATTCAATGGGATAGTTTGTGTAATAGATTTGTGAAGATTACAAAGATGTCTACATAGAAGAAAGAAGCTATAAAATAGCATATATAGTGTGGCATTTTCTATATAGAAAAAGGGGATAGTCCAGCGATGGCAAACCTTTAGAGCTTTCAGTGATAGAAACAGCCTGCTGTGGCATATGTGCCATAGGTCCATCACTGCTAGGATGGTAATTTGTATTTATAGAAAGAGATCTCAAGGTTATGCAAGCCAATAGTGATTTCTGAAAGGAGCTGAGATGGAACTTGTTAGGGGAATGGAAAGAGACTCACTAAGACTTCACATTGTCATATAAATGTCTTACCCATTCATCAAAAGAAATAAAAATATAAATGTTCTTGTTCAAGACATCTTGGTGAAATACTGCTTTATATGTCATATTTTTAAGTAATCTTCATGTAGTATCTTAATAGAGTGTGAATATCAATATTGAAATACATGCTCTGTAGGGAGAAGAGTATCTTTTTTTGGTAAAGTAACTTTGGAAAATCACCCCAGACAGTTGTGGACACACCACCATAACCCAGCACTTGGGTGGCTAAGGCAGGAGGCTCCCCATGAATTTGAGGCTAGCCTTAGCTACATGAGCGAATTCAAGGCCAGCCTGCAATGCAGAGTGAGACCTTAACTCAAAAAGAAGAAAAATCATGCCATTTATTTTTTTATTCTCTTAAGAATTATAGGACCAGTGCAATAGCTCAGTGTTACAGCACTTGCCTGATCAGTGCAAGGTCCTGAGTTTGATTTCAAGTACCACACCCCCAACACACATACAGGAAAAAAAAAAAAAAAAAAAAAATTACAGTGGCTGTCTTATGAAAGTGAAAATACTTTCCAAAGTCAAATTTTTAATGTTAATATACTATCCTTGAAGATTTTGCGTAGGTCTTTCTGTACCTTTTTAAAAATTCTATGGATAGCAAAGGGTCTGGGGTTGGATCCAGAGACCTGCCATGCTGGCCTTGCCCCTGGGGTACACTGACATGACAATTTAGATTGGGCATGGGGGCCTATAATAAATACTAGTCCTGGGTGGCTGCATACAGGTGGATCACTACAAGTCCAATCTAATAGCGAGACCATGAACACCCTGTAGACCCTTCCTTAAATACAAAAACATAAATAAATAATCTTCAGATAATGGAAATTGAAAATTTTGAGTTAAATTATGTTCTCTGTTATGCCAGGAATCTTCCTGATGCAGCAGAACCTGATATCATTTCAACTATCAAGAAAACATTTAACTTTGGTCAGAGTGAAGCGGTTCATTTGTTTCAAACATTGATGGAGTGCATGAAAAAAAAGGAGCTTGTAAGTAGACTCCAGCAAAATTAAGGCATTTATTCTATAGCACATTGTAAATTGGTGGACATTTGCTTTGATTTTGATTTATTCATTCATTTACTTCTTTTAAATTCATTTTCTTTTTTTTATTTGCTTTTATTTTCTTTATTATTATTTTTTCTTGTTTCAGAACTTTTGTTTGTTTATTTATTTTTATAGCCGGCTCAGCCTGCCCCTCGGCAGGGCTTGCACAGCATGTGGTGCTGGGGATCGAACCATGGTCCCTGAAGCCACCTAAGCTTTCCTAAGCAGGTGCTTTAGACCACTGAGCCATCCTGCCAGGCCCTTTAAATTCATTTTCAATGTTGGGAATGAAACAGAGTGCTGCATGTGCTGGCCAAGTGCACCTTTGTGGTACATTCCAGCCCTGGTTTTTTTTTTTTTTTTTTGTGTGTGTGTGTGTGTATGACCAGGGTTCAAACTCATTGCCTCGTGCTTGCCAGACAAGCACTTGTGCCATAGAGCTGTTGCCTCAGTGCTCACCACCCCCTTTTTATTTTGTCTTTTCGAGACATGGTTTCGCTATGCAGTTCAGGCTGACCTCGAACTCACTTTTGGTAACCCAGGGTGGTCTTGAACTTGCACTGATCCGCCTGCCTCAGCCTCCCAAGTGCGGGAATTACAGATGTGCACCATCATGCCCGGCCAAGCCCTGGATTTTATTTATTTATTTATTTATTTACTTACTTACTTACTTATTTTTGTGGTACCAGGGATTGAACTCAGGATCCTGCGCTTGCCAGGCATGCGCTTATTCTACTGAGCTATCCTTGTACCCCCTGCCCCCCAATTAAAATTTTTAGATCCTCCTTTAACCATTGTAAAGAACTTATTTACTTCCTTAACTAGTCTTTTCAGCCAAACAGTGGCATAGAACAAATATTTTTTATAAGCATTACAGTATATTTGCTCCTTTTGGAAAAGCTTCCTAATCGTGGCATAATATTATGTCCAATACTAAGAAATAACTGTAACGAAGTTCATACCTTTTTCAATAAGCTATCTAGACGGAATTTTTATGTAATTTCACTTTTTTTTTTTTTTTTGTCTTTTTGAGACAGGGTCTTGCTATGGAGTTCAGGCTGGTCTTGAGCTCACTTCTGTAGCTCAGGCTGGTTTTGAACTCACAGTGATCCTCCTGTCTCAGCCTCCCAAGTGCTGGGATTACAGGTGTGAGCCATCACGCCCGGCTTGTAATTTCACTTTTGAGTGAATACTCTAAGCTACTAAATTAGAGATCAGTGCCATTTCCTTTCAGTTTGTATTCATAAACTTTTCAGTTTTCAGGTATAAAATGTTTAACAGAACTTCACATCAATAGATGATAGCATGAATTGATCTGTGTGCTTTCATTTCAAGTTTTTATATCCCTTGAGATGTTATTGGCTGATATACTTGTATTTGGGTTACTGTAATCTTTTAATTAGTGAAAAATATTATTAGCTCTTCTCAAATGGTATATTTTGGGTATTTTAAATAACTTACAGTGGAAAACGGTAAAACAAACAAAAAAACCCAAATCACCTTATTCAAGAATACAAATATTGAGAAAGTGTTCACTTTGTGGGAAGAACAGCAAAATGTACTATGTTAAGTAATTAATTTGAAAACAGATGTACTAGCTAGGTCAAAGTATATATAGTATGAATCCAAGTATTTTGAGTATACCTGCTATTTAATTTGATAAATGATAGAGCATACTAGATTTCTGTTTTGTTTTGTTTTTAGGGATTGAAGTGATTTCTGGTGTTTTTCCCTGACACCAGTCATCTCCCCTCTTGGTCCCTCTCTGCCTATTTTGCCTGTCAGCTTGTGTATATGCAGATATATAGTTTGTGATCATGTTATGATGCCTTACATTTACGAATATAAAGGTATAATTATAAGTTAATTTTTAAACAGATCACTGTTTTCCATATTGGATCAGATGAACACCAAGATATAGATGTAGCAATACTTACTGCACTGCTGAAAGGTAAGGTTTTTATTTCTATGATCTTTAATTTAGGGTTCATCTATATAACCTACAGCTTTTTAAAATTGGCTAAGTGGATTTTCAGAAAGTTTTTTGTGAAACAATGTTTTTCATTGGCAGTAAGTTAGCTTTTGTTTATGTCTTTAGAACTTTTAAGTTCATAGCAAGATTCATGTCTCCCAATTCATTTCATTATCCTATTAAGAATGTGTCACAGCCAGGTGTGGTGCTACACACCTGTATTCCCAGCACTTGAGAGGCTTAGGAAGTGGGGTTGCCAAGAGTTCAAGGCCAGCGTAGAATGTATGATGAAATCCTATTTCCAAGAAGATAAAAATGTATTCTCTTAACTGGTAGAAAAATAAAAAGTGTTCTAAAGTAACAAGGATTTTAGTTAATAGAAAAAGAAGGATTCTTAAACCTAATTTTATTCTGGAGAGAAAATTTTAAAACTCGAGTACAGTCTTAAGACTAGGAGGTTCCTACACAGATGTTGGACTGTTTCACTGTCTCCGCAAAATGTCTAGCTGATAGAACAGTGTATGGAAGACAGGCATCTGGGTTGGAGCAAACAGGGATGTAGCCCAAGCAGAGCAGGACACACTGTCTTGTCATGCACAATGATTTCCCAAGTGTTGGACCACAAAAAGTTAATAATTTGTCAAGCATTTTATTTTATTTATTTTTATTTATTTATTTATTTTTTTAAAAGGAACCTTTATTTGTTTATTCACTCATTTTTATGGCTGGCTCAGCCCGCTCCAAGGGCAGGGCTGGCGCAGCATGTGGTGCCGGGGATCGAACCGCGGTCCCTGAAGCCACCCAAGCTTTCCCAAGCAGGCACTTTAGACCACTGAGCCATCCCGCCGAGCCCCTTGTCAAGCATTTTAGAAATAAATATTATAATTAAATATATATGATCTTGGGATGAGTAGATTGTGTCAGGAAACCCAGAAATTATAAAGGAAGAAGTCTATACATGAGGTGATATAAAAGCATAAAGGGAGAACACCATCACATGTAGGTAGCTTATTTGCCACATGCTTTGTGTGCATTGGTCCCTGTGCATAGGCAGGTTATATTGCTATCTCATGTTCTCTCTGTAACTCCTCTAGTACAGTTCCTATTTTTTATTTTTTTTTTGTGGTAATAGGGGTTGAACTCAGGACCCTGCACCTGCTAGGCAGGTGGTTATTCTACTGAGTTGTCTCCCTAGCCCTCTAGTTCCTTCTTATTTTTTACATTTTGTTCTTTTTTAAGACAGAGCCTCACTATGGAGTTTATAGTGGCCTTGTACTCTCTGTATCCTTTCCTGGCCTGTAGTTCATAACCCCCTGGCCCTAGCTTCAAGGGCTGGGGTTACATGCAGGTGTGTGTCTTCATGCCTCATTTTATAAGTGCGAAGACCACAGGTATAGGATTATAAAGAGCTATTGGAAATTAATAAGGAAAAGATGAATACCTTATGAAAACTTGTCAGAATTTATGTAAAGAACATTTGATATAGAATCTAACCTAGGGGCTGGGGAGATAACTCAGTAGAATAAGTGCCTGACTGGCAAGCGCCAGGGCCTGAGTTCAATTTCTGATTCTACAAAAAAATCTAACCAAAGTATGTGGAAGAAATGTGGAAAGATGGTCATCATTATAGTATATAAGTAAATATTTTTGTAGAAAGAGGTTTTCTTCCCTCTGCTGGTGAATGAAAAAATGAGTATTTTTGTAGGTTTGTGGTTAGTAAAATCTTTCTGAAACTTTTCATTGTTTTATCTTTTTTTGATTTTTGTATTTGTTTTGAGATGGGGTCTTATTATGTAATTCATGCTGGCCTTGAACTCACTTTGTAGCTGTGGCTGGCCTTAAACTGGTAGAAACCCATGGTTCTCAGCTTCCCCAGTAGTGAGATTATAAGTGTGCAACACTAGGCCTGGCTCTGAAACATTTTGGTAGGTTAACCCTTTTGTCAGAACTTTAATGTGTATTTCCTTATATTCAGCAATTTGACTCCTTAATGTATTCAAATTAAGTCATGTGCCCTGAAATTTACTTGACAACAAAAAATTCAAAGTAACTTAAATGTCTACTAGTGGAAGTATTCGTGCATTAAATTATAGTTCACCTATAAAAAGTATTAGTACATATGGAATAGATCTACATATCCTCACAAGAGACTGAAGTATGATAGGAGAGTGTATGTGGGCTATTCAACACTTATTGTAATATGGTCCCATTTTTTAATAAACAGATTACATGAATGAAGTAACCTAAGCACGGAAAAAATCTTTGTTTCCTTCTCACTTTCTGGCATTGTGAATTGCTATGATGAATGAGGCAGTGAAGTGTCTGTAGTTGGAAAGTAGAAGTCCTCTGTCTTGGGTTTGTTGCTTCTCTGAGCCAGGCTGCTTCTGAATGGTGGCTGATATTGCCTATGTGACCTCATGAAAGCTTGGTAGAGAGCTTTCACACAAGTGTTTGCATATTAATGGAGATACACTTGCCTGTTTTCTTTATTAGGTACTAATGCATCTGCCTTTGACCAGCTTATCCTTACATTGGCATGGGATAGAGTTGATATTGCCAAAAATCATGTATTTGTTTATGGACAGCAGTGGCTGGTAAGTAAACAATCTGTGGATACAATGTAAGTATGTAATACACAGTAAGCCCTCTGGGCGCACAGCTTCCATAGCCATGGATTCTGGGCTAGGTAGTTGGGCCTATAGTAATTGCATCTGTGGTGAGCATGTATACAGTTTTCCATTATCTAAATAGTGCACAAACTATGTGAATTGTATTGATACATTAAGTATTATAATTAATCTAGAGAAGATTAAAAGTTATGTGAAAGATATGCTTATGTTATATTCAGGTACCAAACTGTTTTATAGAAGTAATATGCGTTTTCCATGGCTTCAGGTATCAGAGGAAAGAGCTAGGACCCAGCCCTCCAGAGATCCTTGGGAATCACTGTAGTAACATTTACATGCTGGAACAGTGACCTAACTTCACATTTTACCTCTCTGTCATGAGTACAAATGAGTTTAGCTCAATATTTACACAACATCATGATCAATTTAGGATTTAAGAAGTTATTTGGGAGTTGATGAAGCCTTTTAATAAGATACAGATTTCTAACAGTTCTAAAAGAGAAAATGCCTTGGGACAAGCAGTGTGTGCAGGAGAACTACTTTTGGCTTTCTTTTGGATGTTTAGACCTGTTTCTCTGCCGCCTTTCATTCCTACTACATGAAAAATACATATTCGCAGTTACTGAGATGAAAATTTTTAGCATTGTCATTAGCTTTTTCTTTCTCATATATAGTCTAATCCAATTCCACCTGAAAATCTTAACTGATAAAATTTTATAATAATCCAGTCTTAACATCCTAATCTAGACTCTTCTTCTGTGCTGTTCAGCAGGGTTCATTTTGTTTTCCTATTCTCATTCTCTCCTTTTACAGATAGAAGGCGGCTCCCATCACACTCACCCAGAGCACAGTCCAGAGCCTTCATAATGGCTTATGAGGCTTTACACCATTTGTCCCACTGCCCGCTCTGACCTCACAAACTACATGCCATTGTTGTTTCTCCTCTTTTTTATGGCCCTTGTTCGCCTGCTTTTGTTCTTTCACACATCAAACATGGTCTTACCTCTAGAGAACTTGTGATTCTGTCTGGAACATATTCCAGATAGCCCCCAGTCTCCTGTGTTTACTTCCTTGTATAGCCTCTGCCCTATAATAAAATATCTGCTCTTCAGTTAACTTTCTCTGTCTGCTCTGGTTTAGTGCCCTCGTCTTTTGCTATGATATCTTCAGTTATCTACTAGTAGAAAATAGTTGTGGATTATAGTTCACCTATGAAAGATTAATACCTATGGAGTAAATCTATATATACTCTTCTGAAGTATGACAAGAGACTACTAAAAGCAGGCTAGTCAACACTTAGTGTAATATGGTCCTGTTTTTCAGTGAACAAACTATGTGAATGAACTCATAGGGCCAGCGAGATAGATCAGTGGACTAAGTGCTTAGGCAAGTGCAGGGTCTGGGGTTCAATACTGGGCACCACATACCACTCTGGCCCTTGCCCTGTCCCTGGGTGCACTGAGCAGCCCACCTAGTGTTCGTGTGGTGGTACACACATGTAATCCCAGCACTGGGGAGGCTGGAGGCTGAGCTAAGCTGCATAGTGAGACCCTATACCCAATACACAAGAAAGAAAAACAACAAAAAAGCTAATGAACTCATGTGCACAGAAAAAAGCCTTTAAATGCATATGGAGACCCTGTACCAAATACATAAACAACAGCAAAAACTGAAAACTCATATGTGCATAGAAGAATGCCTTTTTGAAAGAGATTTCTAGAATCCTAATAGTCAGGACTATCTCCATGATAGATCATCTTTGGTATGTTTTTTTTTTTCCAGCATTTATTACCATGGGACAGATGTTGTACTTATAGGTATTATGTTTATGATTTCTGACTATTTCTACAAATTGATTGGTTGATTGTTTTTCAAGACAGGGTTTCACTGTGGCTCAGGCTGGCCTTGAGCTTACTTTGTAGCCCAGGCTGGTCTTGAACTCACAGTGATCCTCCTTCCTCAGCCTCCCGAGTACTGGGATTACAGGGCTATGCCACCATCCCAAGCAGAAAATAAATTTATGAGGGTAGGATTTTTTAAAGTTTATTGCTGTAGTGACAGCCCCTTAAATAGCACTTGACAAATTTTTGTTACATGTAGAATAAGCTAGATATTTTCTCAAATCTGTGTTATTATGTAAGCAGCAAGTTGCTGAAGAATGTGAACAGTATGACTGTAATTGGGGCAAATTCTCTTCCTGAGTGCACAAGCAACAAAACTTACGCATGTCTACATGTTTATCTTCAGTGTTGTCATTAATAATACTGTTAGATTTTATTTTTGGTTCTGGGAACCAAACCCATGACCTCAAGCTTACTAGACAAGTGCTATATTACCAGGCTACATTTCCAGTCCCTGAATGTCTTTATGGAGCTGTAAATGTGGGGTATGTGTAAAGGAGATGAGGACCAGGAAAGAGAAAATTTAGTTTTATAAGATGAAGGCCCAAGAGAGAAAATTTACTTTTACATTATCTTGTGGCACAGTAATCCCTTGTAATTTCGAGGTTTGACTTTCACAGACTCACTGTTTTGCAGTTTTTAAAAAATATTAATCTAGGGGCTGGGGAGATAACTCTGTAGAATAAGTGCTTGCCTGGCAAGCGTAAAGGCCTGAGTTCAATCCCCAGTTCCGCCAACAAAGTAAAAAATAAAAAATAATAAAAAAAAGAAAGAAAAGAATATATTAATCTAAATTATTTATTGCAGATTTTTCACTATATTGTGGAATTTTGCAGTAGTGTGTGTAGTATTTATGGTTTTAATAATTTTTGCCTAAAATATTAAGATGTTAATTCCAACATTAAAAGAAAAGTAAATAAGCCGGGCGTGGTGGTGCATGCCTATAATCCCAGCACTGGGGAGGCTGAGGCAGGAGGATTGGTGCGAGTTCGAGACCAGCCTGGGCTACAAAAGTGAGCTCAAGGCCAGCCTCAACTGCATAGTGAGACCCTGTCTCAAAAAGACAGAAAAAAAAAAAGTAAATAGAAATAAAATGCACTGTTTATGGCATATATTTTCACAGATGAATATATACTGCACCATATAGTATATGTATGTTGTTCAAACTAGGTTTGTGAGTTTGGAAAATGGTTAAGAACATTAGAAGTGTTTCTCAGTGTGGAAAGGTTTTATAAGAGTGTGGGAAGGGTGTACAAAGCCTTAAAATATGTGTAAATACTAAGATAAATATAATGTCACTATTTCACAGAGTTTCACTTATTGCAGGGTTGTCTGGATCGTAATCTCTGCAATAACTGAGGGATCATTGTTTTTGAAGTTCTTTAAGCATAATACTGTATTTTCTGTGTAGTAGTAAAGAGATCACTTTCCTTCTTATAAAGGAAAAAAGGAACATTAATTGCTTGTGGTAAGCTCAAAGTTACAAGCCAGCATTTACTTCCTGGAATAATTTCATTGCACTTTCAGTCTGCTCATATAGAAAGGCTTGGGTGGAACCTTGTCTTTTGAATATATGCTTATTGTCTCATGGGTGTACCCATTATATTACCTATTTGATTTTATGCTTCATGCTAAACTTGAAGTTTATAGGATAGTTGCTTGATTTTTTTTTTCTTCCATCCAATATATATTGAATGAAGCAGTACTGTATACAAAGCAGATATGTTCTTTATAGCTGCATCTTTTTTTTCTTCAGTTAATAAAATAGGTTTGGTGCTGTTTTAGGGCAGTGGTTATAAACCCAGTTAGATAGAACGTGCCTTTATTAAAGGCAAGAATTAAAGGGTAGGGTTGTAGCCTGTGATATGTATGGTTCCTTCTTAGCAAGTGTGAGGCCCTCACCAATATCACCAAATAACAGAACAAAATTAAAAATTAAAGCAAGCATTTGTTGTGCTTTATTCAGTATATCAAAGTGAAATTTTATATTTTTTTTATTTTTTAAACTTTATTTATGTTATGGCTAGCTCACCCTGCGCTGAAGTTGTGGGGCTGGCACAGCATGTGGTACCGGGGATCGAACTGTGGTTTCTGTGATTGCCTAAGTTGCCTAAGCAGGTGCTTTAGACCATTGAGCTACCTTGCCAGCCCTGAAATTTTATAAATACATAGATTATAAGATAAGAAAGATAACATAAAATTTTTAAGTAATTGATTGATAATGAATTCTCTAATCACTCCATAAAACACTACCCTTTTGCAGAAGCAGTGTTCATGGAATAATCATGGAATGCTGTTCTACAGGAGTCTTGTATTTCCTAAGTACTTTAAGCCCTAGATTGTCACTGTTTTGCATCCTTCTAATTTTATTCCAAAACTGAGAACCAATAGGTATAAATTGTATAGACTTAGAAATTGCTAGTAGAATGTGAGCATATTTTATTAATTATAGTATTCTTTTAGGTTGGGTCCTTAGAACAAGCTATGCTTGATGCTCTTGTGATGGATAGAGTTGCATTTGTAAAACTTCTTATTGAAAATGGAGTTAGCATGCATAAGTTCCTTACCATTCCAAGACTGGAAGAACTTTACAACACCGTAAGTATGAGATAAAATTCTTTGTTATCCCACTTTTTTTTTTTTTTTTTTTTTTTTTTTTTTTT